>JAJAGP010000753.1:225000-304049 GCA_025084515.1 Ancistrus triradiatus | reverse complement strand
TTTTAGCCCATTCCTCCATACAGAACAGCTTCAACTCTGGGATGTTGGTGGGTTTCCTCACATTACCTGCTCGCTTCAGGTCCTTCTACAACATTTTGATTGGATTAAGCTCAGGACTTTGACTTGACATTCCAAAACATGAACTTTATTCTTCTTTAACCATTCTTTTGGTAGAACGACTTGTGTGCTTAGGGTCGTTGTCTTGCTGCGTGACCCACCTTCTCTTGAGATTCAGTTCATGGACAGATGTTCTGACATTTTCCTTTAGAATTCTCTGATGTAATTCAAAATTCATTGTTCCATCAATGATTGTAAGCCGTCCTGACCCAGATGCAGCAAAACAGGCCCAAACCATGATACTACCACCACCATGTTTCCCACATGGGATAAGGTTCTTATGCTGGAATGCAGTGTTTTCCCTTCTCCAAACATAAAGTTTTTGTTTTAAACCAAAAAATTCTATTTTGGTCTCATCCGTCCACAAAACATTCTTCCAACAGCCTTCTGGCTTGTCCACGTGATCTTTAGTAAAAAAAAAAGATTTTCTTTTTGGAGAGCAGTGGCTTTCTCCTTGCAACCCTGCCATGCACACCATTGTTGTTCAGTGTTCTTCTGATGGTGGACTGATGAACATTACCTTTAGCCAATGTGAGAGAGGCCTTCAGTTGCTTAGAAGTTACCCTGGGGTGCTTTGTGGCCTATTGTGACCACTATTATATGCCTTGCTCTTGGAGTGATCTTTGTTGGTCAACCACTCCTGGGGAGGGTAACAATGGTCTTGAATCTCATCCATTTTTACACAATCTGTCTGAATGTGGATTGCTGGAATCCAAATAAAATGGCCAATTAAATATGGTTTTGTAACCTCTTACAGCCTGATGAGCATCAACAGCTCTTTTCCTGAGGTCCTCAGAAATCTCCTTTGTTCATGCCATGATACATTTCACCAAACGTGTTGTGAAGAGCAGACTTTGATAGATCCCTGTTCTTTAAATAAAACAGGGTACCTACTCACACCTGATTGTCATCCCATTGATTGAAAACACCTGACTCTAATTTCACCTTCAAATTAACTGTTAATCCTAGAGGTTCACATACTTTTGCCACTCAGTAATATTTAATATTGGATAATTTTTTCTCAATAAATAAATGACCAAGTATAATATTTTGTCTCATTTGTTTAACTGGGTTCCCTTTATCTACTTTTAGGACTTGTGTGAAAATCTGATGATGTTTTAGGTCATATTTATGCAGAAATATAGAAAACTCTAAAGGGTTCACAAACTTTTAAGCACCACTGTAGTATGACCTTGCTACACATTTGTATCACAATTTTCGCAAAATGTAATCAGGAAATCTGTGTGTGTTGGGAATATCTTAAAACACATTTAACACACACCTTTTAATACCTACGAACAGGAAGTCATTAAATGCTTGTTTTCTCATGAAATGAAATGCAAAAATGTTTTCTTATTCCACTTTTCTTACCTTATGCTTTTGTGTTGTATTTGATTTTAAGAAATGCAGCCACAAGATCAATTGCTATGTTACACCAGTCAGAGGCATATATTCAGCAAAATACAATAACAATTCAGTAGGCCTATGCTCTTTTGTATTTGGCTGGCAAAAGCAACAGAGTTCTGCACATCCTAACACTTGTATTGGAAACATTGCCTGATCTCCCATTTATGCTGAACTCACACTTTTTACATGGCTGAATCTGTTCCTACATGTCTGTAAACACCAAACTGAAAACTACTCTGAACTTTGAAGCCATCACTTTCAACAGGAGTTGCTTCAAAATGTTGCTTCAAATGACATAATTTACTTGCCAAGATGGTATTGTAAAATTGCTTAATATTTTCCGCAGTTAATCAGAGGTGGGTAGTAATACTACATTCAGCTTTTTAACTTTACTGAAGTATCTTGTTGAGTACAAAAGTACTTTTCTAGAGTAATTTTAACTCAGGATACGTTTTACTTGGGATAATTTTACTTGAATAAATTTGTAAAGAAAAACTGCACTCTTACTCCTAAACTTTTCATTTTGGGGCCTGAGTTACTGGTTTCCTGTGGCTGAAATAAAACCTGAGATCTGAAATCTAAGATCTAAATTCACTCACCAATCACTTCATAATCTACACCTGTTCAACTGCTCATTAATGCAAATATCTAATCGGCCAATCACATGGCAGAAACTCAATCCGTTTACACATGTAGACATGGTCAAGATGACCAAACTGAGCATCAGAATGGGGAAGAAAAGTGATTTATGTGACTTTGTACGTGGCCTGGTTGTTGGTGATAGATTGGCTGGTCTGAGTATTTCAGAAGTTGCTAAAATACTTGGATGTTCTCAGACAAACTACGAAACATTTTACATTTGAAAGCTAACCTCTAAAATTTCAAGTTATGATTAGTAAAACAAAAAAGTTTTTACATTTTAAAATATTTTAAAGACATAAACTGAAGAACTGTCTGTCACCTGTGACTCACTGTAATAAATAAAATGTGCTTTTCTTAATAAGCTTTAATATTAAAAGGTGACACATGTTGTCTTATATACTTATATTAAATTAGGAATCACTAACTAATGTGAGATTACTATTTGCTATGAAATAGCAATGAATGTTGTAGTCTAGACAGTATCAGTTATATTCCATTTACACATAACAGTTTGTATAATTCAATTATAAAGTCATACAAGGCTTTATAGAGTGCTGTATTATTAAGAATTGAAGTTCATTGCTTGCTTCATGCTTCATGTTGTTTTGTCACGCTGCTATACTACAGGTATTTGTAATATGCCACAGCTGGTCACCTAGCAATCAGGATTTCATTTCACTAATAAGGGCAGCTTCTGCACAATGTAATGCATATATTAATATCTATGTTTAAATCATTTTTGTATTCAGGGACATTTCTAGACTACTTGTCATACTGTGGTATACACAGAATTTAGAAGGGCACAGATGGACACCTCTGTTTGCCAATCAGTCGTAGGGGCACACCTTTACATAAAATATAATCTGTTAAACACTACATAGATTAAGTGATTCAACACTAAAGTGGGCGTTACTCTGCCATGGATGAGAAATGAATAACAAATGAACACTAAAGAATTTGTATTAATTGCATACGTTTTTGTTAATGCTAACATAACCAATGCCTTTGCCTGTTTAATGAATGCTTTGCTTAGTGGTCTAATATGTACTTTTGGTAGGTTATACAGTTATAAGTAGCTAGCCAAAACATATAGCTATGAGCTATCATTACCTTGTCTGCAGCATTGCTGACTTTCTTTTAAATATTTTTCTTTTAATATTTAAGTATTACTCCATAGAAAAAAACTGAAAGAAACTGGTTCTGACTGAAAGCATTAGCCGCTCAAGCTTTTGGAAAGATGCTGATTCATTCAGCAGTACCTGTACCTCATGTAGTACCTGTAGCAAATATGTGTGCTGTAGTGCTGCTCTGCAATCCAGGACAAAACTGACTTTATATTATTGTGATTTTAGTTGGGCACGTGCCCCAGTAAAGAGTGTCTGATGATGTCCACGTTTGTGTGTCTTTCTAATATACACCCTGTATCTAATTTAACCCTATGTACACAGTACTTAAGTACATTTTTCACAAGATCTTTCACTTTATTAAAGAGTACTTTTACACTATTTTTGCACACTATTTTTAAAAGTAACAATACTTGTCATTGAGTAATATTGTTGCAACTCTTCCACCCTCTGCCCTTACTGTAAATGGCCTTGCCAAACAATTAATGGATCCGTGCCAGCATGAATACTCAATGAATCAATGCTGACTGCTTGGCAGAGGAAGAATTTGAACTCAAAACCTTCAAATAAGTAATTCATAACCATAACCATCAAGTTACTGCCTCTGTGAGCAAGGTTGACTACCACGCCACCCATTATTATTATTATTCTTCTTCTTCTTCTTCTTCTTATTATTATTATTATTATTATCCTTTAGCAAGCTCCTGCTTTTTATTGTTTTGCATTATAAAATTGCAATTCTGTAACCATGCCTTTATGGCATGTTACATATTTCAATCAGGTCACCTGGAAAAGACAAAAGCACGTGGTAAACAAAACAGCAGAATTACGTGCTGCCAGCTGAATCTGGAATAGTTTTATAACCTGTTGCGTCGGCATGACTCAATGTTGGGCAGGGCAGATTAAGCATGCCTCGACAGTGGAGGATCTACAAGGATTGCACTACAACGCCAAGCATTTTCCCTTCTGTTATATCCAGTGGCTTCAGTATTTCTCACTTCATCTGACTTCTGAAACAATCAGGTTCTTGTTTTGTGATTAATAAGAGACAAGTCTGAACAAAATTTATGTCACTATTTACACACTGCAGCATGGGAGAATGAGAGAGTCTCCTAACAAGTGCACTTACTCTGTACCAGTGGTTCTTATCCTATTTTATCCACAAAAAATATGACTCATACATGCAGTAGTATATGATATGTAAACAACAATACTGAATATAGAAGAATGTAAATTTTTAATATGTACAGTATATTGCTTCAACTAGCTTCAAAGCCTGCCAATATGACAGAAAAAGGAACAATTTATTACAGTATTAACATATGCATATACAGCATACACTTACATATGATATATTATTAACATAATGTATTTGAATAACTTTACAGTACATTTCCACCTTCCCTCAGTGTTTCCTGTTTAAACATCTTGTACATAGTAAAGTCAGCCTGTGGCTATAGAGGGAGCACTTGAGTAGCGCAGCCTGCCAGACACATGAACAGACAGTGAGACAGACAGGAAGGCAGGCAGACAATTAGAATACGGTAAGTACAGACAGATCAATAAAAATACAAAATAAAGACACAGACACACAGTTATTATTATTACTCACTCACTTTCCTTACCTGCAGGGCACTGGGCATAAGGCATCAACCGAACCTAGACAGGGTGCCAGCCCATCATAGGACATGTGCACATGCACACTCACTCACTCTTGCTCTTACACTGGGGCAATTTGGATAAGTCAGCTGACCTTAGATTACTGGAGTAC
Organism: Ancistrus triradiatus; assembly: GCA_025084515.1. Taxonomy (NCBI): domain Eukaryota; kingdom Metazoa; phylum Chordata; class Actinopteri; order Siluriformes; family Loricariidae; genus Ancistrus; species Ancistrus triradiatus. The sequence continues at coordinate 298,988 of JAJAGP010000753.1, read as the reverse complement.
CCAGAGGACACCAAAACAGACACAGGGAGAACATTCAAACTCCACAAGGGCAGCAGCGGAGTCACTGTGCTGCCCTTTTATTAGTAATATTACTATTACACACATAGCATTGTTTTATAAGTACACATTTCATATTTCTATCATTCTAAGTATTTTAAAATGACATCGTTAGCTCATTAATTCTATACCTACACCCAACCTTAAGCTTGACCTCAGTAGTGTAAAGCAAATCATTTGGTTTCTCAAAAGAAAGTTGTAGTTTTTTTTTTTTTTTTTTTTTTTTTTTCCTTGTGTGGAGTTTGCATATCCTTCCCATATGCATGTGCTCCAGTTTCTCCTCACATTCCAAAGATTAGGTTAACTGGATGCTCTAAAGTTTCGCAATTTGAGTGTCTGACTATAGTTACTTGTTACAACCTAGCTCTTATCGTGAATAGCCATTGATGCTGATGTGACATTAAATAAACAAACAATAAACTGTCTAACAAACATGACCTTAGTAACCAAAAGTAAATCTGACTTCTTTTTTTACCTTACGGGTACCAGTCAAATGTCCATTCAAGGTAAAAAATGGCAGATCTTTCTATCCAGGTAGAGGCAATTGGTCCTCACGATGATATTTCAACTCTCTCTCTCTCTCTCTCTCTCTCTCTCTCTCTCTCTCTCTCTCACCCACACACACACGCACAGGTAGATGTAGCTGCACTTGACATACAGACAGGCAGACAGAGCCACGCCAGTGTGTGTATCGAGAGGTCACGGTTAGATCACAGCCCACCAGCTGAGCCCATCCGAAGTGAATACGTGCCCTGATTCATTATAGGAAAGGCCAGGGCTGTGAAGCTTGAGCTTCTAGGCTTTTAAGATTCAAAACAAACACCAAACACAATTAAGAAGTGTAAAGTTAATTTCCGGACTCTCAGATGACTTGGCAAATCATTGATAGATTAAAGCGTGAAAGGTATCTCATTAGGCTCGGGAACGTACTATGTATTTGTTCCAGGTCACCTATGAATCTCCATTACCTAGAACAAGAAGCCTGACTGCAATTATGGCCCACAAATATTGATTAATACACTGTGTACATCGCAAATGGGCAACGGCAGACAAGGACTCAAGCCAAGGTTTATTTACGTCTGTTATGCTTTTATTTGCTGTTTGTTATGCAAATGGTGCCTAATCATTTTTTACCCTTGATACACACTTCTGAGCGGCATTATTCCATATCTCTCATTATTCCATATCTCTCATTATCAACATTTAAAACTTGCTTTGAGGTGCCTCAGACGAACAGCACTGGTTTTGATTTACCATAATTAGGACGTTGTTTGATAAATGGCACCTCATTTTGTTAACATGGAAGGAAGTGACAGCGACGTGTTCCTTTAAACTTACCGAGGCAATCCAATACCGCTGCTAGTAATGGATTAAATAGGCACTAGCCTAGTGCCTATTAATGGTCTTTTGAATATTTATTTAGGGAAATTGCTCATTAGCATGCACCTCGAGGCTACATATGGCAGCTTCAGTCTCGCCGTAGATTGCTTTGTACATAACGGCGAAAGGTAAATTAGTTACGGAGGAGGAATTTGTTGGGGAAAAAAAACTGATAGGGAATTAGCATTATTATGATTTTTCCGACCTAGATTTTGCAGCTGCCATCTTAGCTCCACGTTGGCTTATTGTTTTCATGGCATCTGGTAATGAGGCTCTTTTGTTTGAAATGGGATTATCTGTAGTGGTCATGTGGGGATGACAGTTTGCATAAGTGAGGCTCTACGCGGATCACCAAGGGCTTCTCATCAAAGTTCTCCAACAGCATTTAGAGCCATCAGTAGTGTCTCAGCTGTGAGCCCAGGATGCTGTGAGTTCCAATCCCCTTAATGTTAAACTCTAAACTGTATTCTAAGCTGTAAATTGCTGGTTAAAGGTGTGCGCCCAATATAGACAAAAATGCATTTCAGCCAGGGTGAGCCAAGAGCTTTTCAATGCATATGATAATTATAAATTAGAAATCTCATTTATTTCACATTCAAAATTAATTGGAGGGCTTTGCATAGCTCATTCACTGTCTCAGCAGTACAAAATGTATTGTGTAGCATAACAGTCTTTAAATAAGTGCTGTCTCTTGTACCTCGTTGTCCTATGTTGGCAGACCAAATACAGGGGTTCTGACAAAATGTGAAAAGGAACAAATAAGCTACAGTAATAATAACTGTTGCTATTTTTAGCTATACCTGATGGCTGGCATGTTAATATAGTAGGGCCCATGGTGCTACTCAGCTCTATGACCCAGGTTCAGTTCTCAGCATTAATTACCATCTCCTACCAGTACTATTAAATATCAGTACTGCGAGAAGTGGAATTTACTCTCTGTTTCTGAGTAGGGTGCTTTTTTTCCCTTTTATGTTACTTTTATATGCTGTTTATAGTGCAATATAGGTAGAGTGATTACAGAGGCGTTATAACTACGGGTGTACTCACACTAGGCGATCTGTACCGTGCCTGAGAAAAGTTGCCCCCAAATTATAGTTTGTTTGACTAGTGTGATCGCTCCATACTGTGCCAGTGCGCGGTACGCTGAACCATGCCCAGATACGCTTGAAGAGGTGTGCTCAGGCACGGTTCAGTTGGACTCGGGCATGGTATGCATGTGGTGTGATTGATAGCTGTGAACGAGCATGGAACACAACGTCAGCTCTGGCCAGTGGGAAAGGGGGACAATCAGGCACGGTACAAAGCAACCAAGCATGGTGTAAGTGTGAGACAAGTGTCTGCCATTTGAAGTAATATGTGTTACCTGAGTTTAGAGCAGATCTTTACACATGCCTTTGTACAAGTCTCCTCATTAAGGACGGCAGTGGGGGACAGAGCTTGGACAATCAACTAGCTGTAATACAGAACATTCATTCCTTATTCACTGTCATATCTGCTTATCTTAGTTAGGTTTGCAGGAGAGCCGGTGCCTAGCCGGCAGCACAGGGTGCAAGGCAGGAACAACCCTAGACAGGGTGCCAATCCATCGTAGGGTGCACACACTCATACACACACTAAGGGGCACTTTGGAAACACCACTTGGTGGTCAATCCAGTGTCTATGGGATATGCTAAAGATGTAAGGTAACATGCTTGGGTGTTAAAGCAACAATTCCTGGAAGCCTTTGTGGAAAATTTGTAGCATTTCCTAATATGCCTAAAGCAACGTGTCACCAATCAACAACAGAGGAGTGCCTACCTATATGGGTGTTGACTCATCCCACCAGACAGCTGAAGGCATAGTAAATCCCTGATGACAAAAGCAGCACTTCCTCTTGCAAGGAGTCTAATAGTTTCCATGAAACAACATAATGGTTTAGAAAAAATCATGCTCATCCAGGATTAAAGTAAGCACTTTTTCCATGTGAGTGTCACAGTGGGTCTAGAACATGTCTATAAAAACATAGGCATGGCATCAGTCAATTTTAGGGTAGAACATACTAATTCATAACCAAGGCAATTAAGAGCTTCCTATCCACCTACTCGCATGTTTTTATCAGGTGGAATGATACACATCCAATAGCTGTCCCTCCTCAACACCCGTCTGGATGTGCTTACTACAAGACTTTTTTACTACAATGCATTTGGAAAGTCTTCAGATTTTCACTTTTTTCACATTTTTATGTTGAGGTTTTGTGCTAAAATAAAAAAGAAAATCCCTCATCCCTCATCAATCTCCACTCAATACCTCATAATGAGAACAGAATTTTAGATTCTATTTATTTTTATTTTATTTATTTACTTTTTTTTTTTTTTACAAAAAGGAAAAACAAAAATTTAGCATGAACATTTAGTATTCAGACCCTTTGCTATGACACTTCAAATTTAGCTCTGGGGGGCTCATATTTGTGTTGATCATCTTAGAGATATTTCCACACCTATTGTCCACCTGTGGTAAATTCAGTTGATTGGCATTTTGCCAAAAACTTACGAAATTCGGTTTTCACTTTGTCATTATGGGGTATTGAGTGCAAAACAATGGGGAAATTCTTTTTTTTTTCCTTTGGGGAAAAAAAACAAAATGGGAAAAATGGGAAAGTTTCTGAAGACTTTTCGAATGCATTGTGCATCCAAAGAATGGCCAGAGTTTCTCCAAACAATACTATGCTCTTTTGGACTCTCAGCAACGTAAGGCTCTGTCTCTGCTTCTGTTTGAACTATGCACTATAGGACATTTGCTTTTCTACTATTCTTTGGTTCTGATGTCCATTCTGGAGATACCAGTCCCTCACAGGGCTGAGTACTGGTTGCTGTTGCAGCTCCACAGACACAGCCAATCATGTCTGCTTGTGATTCCCATTCCGGCTGCAAGGAACATTTGGGACTCAAATCCAGGTCACTGTGGTGATGGGCTGCCTAATGTATTAGGTGATTAGTGGCCATCCGAATGCCACTTTATCCAATGAAGGTTTATATAAACAATATTCCTTCAAAATGACTGTGGCAGTGTTTTACAAAAAATGCTGGCAAGTGATCTTGTTAACGATTTCTGCAGAGCGTCTGACTATTTAGAGGAATAAACTAAAAGAGGGAGGCCTCTGCCTGTACATGCTGCTTTCAGTCTGCATATTTTATGCTATGTTTATTTGCTGGCAGTTTTAGGACTTGGACAGTATCTCCTCATCAGCAGGCATTGACATGTGCTTCTTTTTCTTGGGATACTTTGAGGACTTCCAGGAATGTTTTATTTATTTATTTAATTTTTCTGTTTTAAAATTTTCTCTTTCATCCTTATTTACTCGCTTGTACTGAGAGAAAGAGAGAACACCTTATGAGCCTAACAGCTTATGAATGGCACAGTGTTGCATTCCTAAATGCCTCTAACTGGGAGGGAACTAAGAGGGGAGAACAACCCACTGTCCAGCCAGGGTGGAGCCTTTGAGGTCCCTTAAGGGGAAAGAAAAAACACCCAGAGACTTAATAGCCACCAGAAGCAGCAGACAGAGAGGGAGAGAACGAGAGAGAGAGAGGCAGACATTGGTTTTGTATAGGCACTCCTAGGCAATTTTAGGTCTTTTTATAGTTCAGTAATGCAGCCCCAGAGGACATGCAGAGGGTTCAGTGCTGTAGTGGGATTGTTCTGTGTCAGACCAGCACCTGACATGCATTTGTCGGTGTAATGGCAGGTCTGTGACTGAACTAATGATAATACTGGGAAATGGAGTTAAAACCAATTATCATAGATTAAAGCACCATAAAATAAAGATAGACCAACAATGACAAAAAAATAAATAAAAAATGAAAACAATAAACCTATGACTAAACAAAAAAGAGGAATATAGCCTCTAAAAAAATTAAAAGCAGACAATATTTTAATATATATTTATTTATTCTAAATAAATAAATAATGTAAATTATGATATTTAATCACACTTTTCTTTCTTACTAAGAAAGAAAGTTGAAATTTCCTATAATTATGTTTAACTAAATGAATGACATTAAAAATTAATAAAGGTACAGATAATACTGGCACTTATATAAATAAGGATTTGCTGTCAAACCTTACTTAGCATTAAGTGTAGTGACCATGGTTAATATTCGTACTACTTTAAAACCTTAAATAAACATATATGTCAACCTCTCATTTGCTACTTAGATATCATCAAGCAGTGTATTTCAACTTTAACATTATTGTGCCTGCTGTATTTGCCCTTAACTAAAATATAACATATAATACTCACATTGGGCGGCACTGTGATGTAGCGGTTAGCGTGGTTACATAGGTGTGTATATATATATATATATATATATACATGCATACATACATACATACATACATACATACATACACATAAAGACACAGCTATATATATATATGAAAAATAGAAGCTTTTGTGTGACAGGTTATATATAGATATATACGGTATACATATGCATTCGGAAAGTCTTTCACTTTTTTAATATTTTATAATGGTGAGACTTTGTGGTTAAAAAAAAAATAAAGTTCTCACCCCATTATTCCGCGCCCAATACTCCATAATGACAAAGTGAAACAAATAACAAAAATTTCGCATGGACAATTGTATTCAGACCCTTTTTTATGCCTCTTGAAATTTAGATGTAGGGCCCTCACATTTCTCCTTATCATCTTTGAGATGTTTCTTTTCTACTCCTTGACTGGAGTCCACCTGTGGTAAATTCAGTTGATTGATTAGGAAATACCAAAGCCATGAGGAGGAAATAATTTCCTGTAGAGCTCAGACACAAGATTGTGTGGAGGAACGAATATGGAGAAGGCTACAAAACATTCTGTTGCAATGAAAGTTCCCGAGAGCACAGTGGTCTCCATAATTCTAATATGGAAGAAGTTTATAACATATTGGTGACAACTGGACCCAAAAACTTTGTAACTTTTATTTGTCACTCCATTATACTTGTTTCAGCTGATCGTCATATCAGTCTTTATAAGCTGTAGTATACTGTAGCTTTTTCATTCTGTTCCCCTTCCAAAAAAGTAGTTTCTTGGCTGCCACCCTTCCAAAACGAACGTTCCTGATCAAGTTTCTTCAGAAGTTTGTTTGTTTGGTTATTAGTTTTTGTTTAACGTTTCAGAGGCATCAATGGCTATAATTATAATATATACATTTATATATACATGGACCTTGGCAAAATCTTTTCTTTTTCCTTGATTAAATTATAGGAAGAGCTACTGGGAAGCACAGGCAAACAGGCATACACAGCAAGAGCTCTGCAGTAGGCTCTCAGCTGGACATGCTAAAGTACAGACACTAATGCATTTCCTCTCAATAATTCCCAAAGGGAAATCACCCACATGCCTCTATTGATTCTTATTAGACAAAAACATAGCTAGGGCTCTTCATTTTGTGTTTAATCAATACCATTAATGCAAAATAAAAGAGTAATTTAACCAAATATATAAACTGGATTCAAAATTCCCCAAAACCTCAGTCCAAATGAGCATTCAGCCAGCATCAGAGAGCTAGGCAGATGTAGTGACAACTCTAAGGATGCAGTTAACAGTTTTATTTCCTGTTGGTTCATGTCTAATACTACATCAATTCTGGAACTGTGAATGGACCAAATCAAACATATTTTAATATGTTTATTTTAAAAAGTTAATCCATTTTGTTTACAATCTTGCTTTTAAAATAATAACTTATCAAATGTTCTCTTAGTTAGTTGATTTAAAGAAGCTGTTTTTGCATGTAAGTGTTGTTCTTTACAGTAGGGATTTCTGAACTAATTAACTTTTCATTTGCATAGCTAATTAGGAATAGTTGTTAATGCAGTGTACGGAGACCGGAATCTCACCTTGTAAATTGATGTATGAACAAGTCTAATGTAGTGAATTCACTTCCCATGTACAGTGGTGCTTGAAAGTTTGTGAACCATTTAGAATTTTCTATATTTCTGCAGAAATATCACCTAAAACATCATCAGATTCCTAAAAGTAATAAAAAGAGTCCTAAAAGTAGATAAAGAGAACCCAGTTAAACAAATGAGACAAAAATATTATACTTGGTCATATATTTATTGCAAAAAATGATCCAATACATATTAGTGAGAGGCAAAAGTATGTGAACCCTTGCATTCAGCATCTGGTGTGCACACTGGCTTGGAGAAATTTTAACCCATTCCTCCATACAGAACAGCTTCAACCCTGAGATGTTGGTAGGTTTTCCTCACATTAACTGCTCACTTCAGGCCCTTCCACATTTCGATTAAATTAAGGTCAGGATTTTGACTTGGTCATTCCAAAACATTAACTTTATTCTTCTTTAACCATTCCTTGGTAGAATGTCTTGTGTGCTTAGGGTTGTTGTCTTGCTGCATGACCCACCTTCTCTTGAGATTCAGTTCATGGACAGATGTCCTGACATTTTCCTTTAGAATTCTCTGATATAATTCAGAATTCATTGTCCCATCAGTGATGGCAAGCCTTCCTGGCCCTGATGCAGCAAAACAGGCCCAAACCAAGATACTACCACCACCATGTTTCACAGATGAAATAAGGTTCTTATGCTGGAATGCATTGTTTTCCTTTCTCCAAACATAAAGCTTTTCTTTTATACCAAAATGTTCCATTTTGGTCTCACACGTCCAAAAAATATTGTTCCAACAGCCTTCTGACTTGTCCACATGATCTTTAGCAAACTGCAGATGAGCAGCAATGTTCTTTTTGGAGAGCAGTGGCTTTCTCTTTGCAACGCTGCCATGCACACCATTGTTGTTCAGTGTTCTTCTGATGGTGGACTCATGAACATTAATATTAGCCAATGTGAGAGGCCTTCAGTTGCTTAGAAGTTATCCCGGGGTCCTTTGTGACCTCGTCAACTATTACATGATTGCTCTTGGAGTGATCTTTGTTGGTCAACCACTTCTGGGGAGATTAACAATGGTCTTGAATCTCCTCCATTTGAACACAATCTGACTGTGGATTGGTGGAGTCCAAACTCTTTAGAGATGATTGTGTAACCTTTTCCAGCCTGATGAGCATCAACAACTCTTTTCATTTCATTACTTTAAATTACTTTACCTTTAAATTACATTATATTCACATGCTTAAAACTATTTGCCTACAGAATGAAGACTAATATAGAAGAGAACTGAACCTTTTTTCCAATGGAACCTTTGCCGGGCTTACCCCGATATTGGATTGTAAATATGACTTACAAATATTTTCTAAATGACGTAGCCCTATAGTAAGCCAGCTTTCTATAGAAAATCACATTTGTAGAATACAAATATAATCCTAGGATTAACAAAACTGGAATTAAATTTACAGTAACTAGTCAAACTACACAACAGAAAAATATGTAGTCAAACGTAGTGGAAACAGGTGCAACAAAACAAAGGTAAAACACTAGTTACTATCTTTTATATATATTTTTTTAATTGGCCATTTTAAATTATCCCAAATTCTCAAATATGATATAGGACAACATAAAAATATTACTATATACAGTACATACAAAAAATACCACAAAACATATATATTTTGTTGTAATTACTATGAGAACACTTCCATTACAACTGGGAACTACTTGTATTCTGCATCATTACCATGGTATATATACAACCCCAAATCAGAAAAAAATGGGACAGTATATAAAATGGAAATAAAAAATGAACTTAAAACATCTACAGTGGTGCTTGAAAGGTTGTGAACTTTTTAGAATTTTCTATATTTCTGCAAAAACAAGATCTAAAACATCATCAGATTTTCACACAAGTCATAAAAGTAGATAAAGAAAACCCAGTTAAACAAATGAGACAAAAAATATTATACTTGGTCATTTATTTATTGAAGAAAATGACCAAATATTACATATTAGTGAGTGGGAAAAGTATATGAACATCTAGGATTAGCAGTTCATTTGAAGGTGAAATTAGAGTCAATCAATCAATGGGATGACAATCAGGTGTGAGTGGGCACCCTGTTTAATTTAAAGGACAGTGATCTATCAAAGTCTGCTCTTCACAACACATGTATGTGGAAATGCATCATGGCACGAACAAAGGAGATTCCTGAGGACCTCAGAAAAAGAGATGTTGATGTTCATCAGGCTGGAAAAGGTTACACAACCATCTCTAAAGAGTTTGGACTCCACCAATCCACAGTCCACAATCCAGACAGATTGTGTGCAAATGGAGGAAATTCAAGACCAGTGTTACCCTCCCCAGGAGTGGTTGACCAACAAAGATTACTTCAAAAGCAAGGTGTGTAATAGTTGGCGAGGTCACAAAGGGCCCTTCTAAGGGTAACTTCTAAGCAAGTGAAGGCCTCTCTCACATTGTCTAATGTTAATGTTCATGAGTCCACCATCAGAAGAACACTGAACAACAATGGTGTGCATGGCAAGGTTGCAAGGAGAAAGCCACTGATCTCCAAAAAGAACATTGCTGCTCGTCTGCAGTTTGCTAAAGATCACGTGGACAAGCCAGAAGGCTATTGGAAGAATGTTTTATGGACGGATGATACCAAATAGAACTTTTTGGTTTAAAAAAAAGCGTTCTGTTTGGAGAAAGGAAAACACAGCATTCCGGCATAAGAACCTTATCCCATCTGTGAAACATGGTGGTGGTAGTATCATGGTTTGAGCCTGTTTTGCTGCATCTGGGCCAGGACAGCTTGCCATCATTGATGGAACAATGAATTCTGAATTATATCAGAGAATTCTAAAGGACAATGTCAGGACATCTGTCCATGAGTTGAATCTCAAGAGAAGGTGGGTCATGCAGCAAGACAACGACCCTAAGCACACAAGACATTCTACAAAAGAATGGTTAAAGAAGAATAAAGTTAATGTGCCATGTCATAGTCCTGACCTTAATCCAACAGAAATGTTGAAGCTGTTCGGAGCTGTATGGAGGAATGGGCTAAAATTCCTCCAAGCCGGTGTGCAGGACTGATCAACAGTTACCAGAACCGTTTATTTGCAGTTATTGCTGCACAGGGGGGGTCACACCAGATATTGAAAGCAAAGGTTCACATACTTTTGCCACTCACTATATGTAATATTGGATCATTTAGGACTTGTGTGAAAAATTGATGATGTTTTAGGTCATTCATGCAGAAATATAGAAAATTCTAAAGGGTTCACAAACTTTCAAACACCACTGTAGGTGATGTTCTAACGGTCTGATAACACATATAGGTTTTATATTATTCAAGGTATTAAGTTGCAGCGTTCTACTTTGCCATTACATGCTGTCTATATACAGTAGATTCAGAATTCATTTCTGGGAAAGTGAAAGTGGGGGTTTGCACACAACCTACAGTGGTGGGTGTGTTGTTTATATTGAACAATGATCTAATAAAGTATTTCCTGTACCTGAAATGATAAATCATCCTCATTTTTGGTGCATATTTGAGGATACTATACTACAGCGGTATCCATCTGCATTTCCTGTTTGCGTAGTTACTCATGCTTAGGCTCGAAAATTAAGTGATGTGGTCAGCCTGTCTGACACATTTTTGTGTCAAATTATACAAGTAATCCCTTAGCTTACCACCTTCTGTGCAAACTGGTTAACTTCCAGTTGTGCTCAAGCCTATAACTGAGATTTGTTTTGTGATATGGATAAACTTGTCAAAATAAACCAAAATAAACTCCTTCCTTGTAGAAATGTAAAGCTTCAGTGGTGCTAAAAGAAAAGTCTGTCAAGATTTCAGTGATTTGTTTTGTTGAACAGGGTTTGCTGATGAGGAAATGGCCTCTTTCTAGCAGTTTGAAATTTATATCTATTTCTCAGATGGTGGTTCCCACCTTGTATTGCTCACAAGCTGTATCTTTAGCTTCACGATCATGGTATGGCTGAAAATATATGGTAAAACACATCAGTGCATATGTATATAGGCGTTGTTTAAGGTCTGACAGAATATGGCAGCACATGTCAGGGTAGGCGGCCATTTTGGACCCAGGTGCAGACTGTTACTAGGAGCACTGGGTCCAAAACCAGACTTTATAGAAGCCCCAGGGAAGAAGTAACTTACCTTATAATTGTTTAATAACTTATATATTATAACCAAAAGTGCAGTGCAGCTGTGGATGGGATCTGTCGGTTACTAGTCATCCTACCTCTACACCACTGACCAGCACAACTGATTGCTGGTATATGCACAGCGAGAAGGAGGGGCTGTGAAAAAGACAGGAAGATCAAGCACAGAGCTCAGTACAAAATGTTGTGAAGAGACAAAATGGAGCTCCACTTCTCAGGCTGAGATGGGTTTCCCAATCTCCCAAACTCCCAAAATCTTTTCCAACTTATTTTAACTGAACTATTTCTATATTTTTAATTTGCTTTCCTTTCCAGCATATGTGTTTTCAGTGTTCTCTCCTAGTTGTCTCACTTTCTCTTTCAAAGGCATTAGAAGTAACAAAAGCAGAGACATCTGGGGCACATGGCAGTAGAGGAACTTGCCAATAACCTTTAAGGAGACTTAATTTGCAGATTTGCCAGAACCCACACTATCCACAGTCATCAATCTGAGGAAGAGGAAATGAATCTGTACACGTGATTTCATTGACCTTTCTATAGTATAACCCATGCAAAAGCAAAGTGTTTTCAGCCATCCTGCATCAAAAGGGATGCAGCACTTTAAGCACTTGAACTGGGAACAGCAAAACAATTGTTTGATTAATACTGAACCTCATTTTGATTAACACTATGTTATGTTACGCATGTTGTTTGATAGGGGTTTGTCCCTCAACCTCCAAATCATGCTGCAAGACTTCACAAGGCACATCTGACTTACTCTGTTTTGTATGTTTAAGTGGAATGGTGGCTGACTGCCTCTGTCTCTCCATGGCAAAATCATGGTTAATTGTATTTTTGTGAGTTTACCTCAAGCTCTGTCATTAAACTGGTAGTTCTGTATTTAAACCTTGTTATTATTTAATATAGGCTCAAAATAATGTTAAATCTAACCCATTGCATATAGTATCATATCAGATCGTGCTTGTTCTTTGCCCGTTTAATATTTAAAATGTTGTAAGACACCAGTTTGAAGTCTCTGTATTGGCATAAAGGGTGGACACTGTTGTTGTTTCAGTGGTTCATATTTAAATTTATTATTTAATCTCAAGCTTACATGTGATGCTGACTTAAATCATGAAACATTGATTAAGATAAATGGTTTAAAGTGTAAAACGTCTTCCTAGTGTTTGTTTTTTGTTGCTACTCTTTAGCCATCCTCTGAGCCAGTACTGGAGAGCCTTTTGACATGCTTAGTATCTAGGGCCCGTAACAAATTTTACAAAGTGTGCATTGTGTATTTATTCTAGAGACACAACAAATGGTTCCAGAACTTTCAGTCTAGAAATAAGCTTATAATTATTTCGAATGGGTTTTTTTTGCTTTTTATTTTTAAGTATCTGATTATATGTGAAATCTCTAATACATAGTCTCTAATACATATAGAAGATAATAAATTTTCATAATATCAGTTATTTTCAATTGACTCCTAAATAGGTTTAAGAATATTGCTTGATCCCTCATGGATTCAGACATAATTGCCCTATGTGCATGTTGACTATTTCCCATTGGCATTTGGACTATGAAGACATTAAAATATCAGTCCTAACAGATGAAAGAATCCAGACATCCACTGAGCCCATGAAGTAGTACTGAAGGTTGGCTATATCTGTTTCTTGCTAATTAGAAAAGGCCCTTTGTCATTGCATGAGCCATTTACACGTCATTTTATAAGCTCATCAAAATCTACGATCTCCCTGATCCCAGATTAACCAGCCTCAACAAAATCAGACATGTAGAATGAAGTTGAAATGAGTGTACATTTACATTTATATCATTTTGCAGATGCCCTAATCCAAAGGAACTTACAACTGATACAATCTTACAATCCAAGAAACTGTGGGTTAAGGGTCTTGCTCAAGGACCCAAGAGTAGCAGCTTAGCAGAGGTGGAATTTGAACTCTGAACCTTCTGGTTCATAGGACAGTGCCTCAACCACTAAGACACCACAGTTCAAAAAGTAATGGATGTGATGGTGTGGAGGAAGGTAAGTTTAAAGGTGATTAATGGGTTAGTAGCAGGACCAAATGACAAAAATAGCAAGTTTTACACCTTCTGCCATTTTCCTCTTTGACTAACAGTACCTGAGTCAATTGGTGAGTCGATTGAGTAGGTAATATTTGATCAGGTATCACAAGAACATTTTGAGTTCTAGCATTAACCAAGACCAAAGAAACAGATATATGGTTATGTTTAAGATTGTCATGTTTGTTGATTTTCTAAATGAGAAGGCAGCATGCAACCCTTGGGATATGAACTGTGGTGAATCAGCACTGTGAACAAGCCCTGTATCTCTGAGCCACTCTGGTTTGTATCATGCCTCTGGTGTGAAGTTGTGTGATGTGTGGCAATATCATAAATAATCGACAACATTCTTAGCAGCATAATAACCTTCAGTACCCTTGGTAAAATTATTGACTCACCACATTTATAGGATGTTCAGTACTACTTCGAACCAACAAATCATAGACAGGACATCAAGCAATTTGTATACAGTGGGGCAAAAAAAGTATTTAGTCAGCCACTGCAAGTGGAAGTTCTCTTACTTAGAAAGATGAGAGAGGTCTGTAATTTTCATCATAGGTACACTTCAACTATGAGAGACAAAATCAGAAAAAAAATCCAGGAAATCAGATGGTAGGATTTTTAAAGAATTTTATTGTAAATCATGGTGGAAAATAAGTATTTGGTCACCTACAAAAAAAACAAGATTTCTGGCTCTCACAGGCCTGTAACATCTTTAAGAAGCTCTTCTGTCCTCCACTCATTACATGTATTAATGGCACCTGTTTGACCTCATTATCTGTATAAAAGACACCTGTCCACAGCTTCAAACAGTCAGACTCCAAACTCAACCATGACCAAGACCAAAGAGCTGTCGAAGGACACCAGGAAGAAAATTGTAACTTGTAGACCTTGCACAAGGACTGGGGGAGAAGTGAATCTACCAATAGGCAAGCAGGTTGGTTTGTAAATAAATTCCAACCCTGGGAGCCAATTGTTTTAAAAAGGAATACAAGACCATTGATAATCTCCCTCGGTCTGGGGTCCAACAAGTATCATCCCATGGGGTCTCAAATGATATGAGAACGGTGAGCAAAAAATCCCAAAAAACTACACGGAGGGACCTGATGACCCCCCCCATGACCCTGCAAGAGAGCTGGGACCAAAGTAGTAACAACGGCTAATATCAGTAACAAACTACGCCGAAGAGGGACTAAGATCCTGCAGTGCAGGCGTGCCCCCCTGCTTAAGCCCCAGTACATGCCAGGCCCATCTGAAGTTTGCCAGAGAAGCCTATGGATGATCAGAAGAGTCCAGAAGAGTATTGGGAGAAAGATCATGTGGTCAGATGATGAAACCAAAAACAGAACTTTTTTGTTATAAAAACTTCAAACTCTGTCATGTGGAGGAAGAGGAATGCTGAGTTGCTTCCCAAGAACACCCATTTCCTACTGTGAAGCAGGGTGTGGAAAACATCATGGCTTGGGCTGTTTTCTGCAAAGAAGAGGACAAGACGGACTGATTATGTGTTAAGGGAAGAATGAACGGGGCATGTTAGTGAGATTTTAACCCATACATCCTTCCATCAGTGAGAGCATTGAAGGTGGACGTGGCTGGGGTCTTCCAGCATGGAGACAAATGATCCCAAACACACCGCTCAGGGGCAATGAAGGAGGGCTCCGTTTAAAAAAGAGATGTTCAAGGTCCGGAGTGGATAGCCAGTTCTCCAGACCTCAAACCGCTAGATAATTTGTGGGAGGGAGTTGAAAGTCAGGTTGCCCCAAAACATCACTGCTCTAGAGGAGATCTGCATGGAGGAGTGGGCAAAATACCAGCTACAGTGTTGCCAACCTGGTGAAGGACTGACAGGAAAAGTTTGAACTCGGTAATTGGCCAACAAAGGTTATGTTACAAAGTATTGAGTTGAACTTTTGTTATTGACAAAATACTTACTGTATTTTCCACCATAATTTACAACTAAATTCTTTAAAAATCCTACAATTTGATTTCCTGGATTTTTTTTTTCTCATTTTGTCTCTTATAGTTGAAGTGTACCTATGATGAAAATTCCAGACCTCTCTCATCTTTCTTAAGTAGGAGAACCTGCACAACCAGTGGCTGACTAAATACATTTTTGCCCCACTGAATATGTTTGTGGAAAAGAAGTATCATGATCATTTAAATAATTTTCAATATGTTGCTTTGCTTGTGTTGATATTGTGTGTCTAACTGAAGAAAAAAATTATCAGGTCATATAATTGTGACCTTAAACCTTTGAAACTTACCAAAACCTTGCATGAGCTCCCCCCAAAAAAGTTGCTTAGTTTTAGTATTCTTAGAAGTATCAAGCTTCAGGTTTTAAGCGTGCAACTAATGTATTACTTTTAAGTTCTATG
This sequence comes from Ancistrus triradiatus, assembly GCA_025084515.1. Taxonomy (NCBI): domain Eukaryota; kingdom Metazoa; phylum Chordata; class Actinopteri; order Siluriformes; family Loricariidae; genus Ancistrus; species Ancistrus triradiatus. The sequence goes on along the minus strand of JAJAGP010000753.1, from coordinate 283,054 downwards.
TAAAGCTTTGCAAGTGAAAAAATAAGATCTAAGATGGAAAAACCTTTGCATTGTATCATACAGAAAATGAGAGTTTCCCTCTTGCTCAGACTGAGTGATTCTCTGAGGGAATAAGTGATGTAGTAGTGATATTAGGTTTTCTTTAATACTGTTACTTTCCCATGTATGGCAAACATATTGATGATTCAGATGCAGCACAGTCCCATAATCACCTGCCCTAGAGACAGAAAGCAAGCAGGCGAGGGGGAGTGAGATCGCATAATTGACAGAGAGAAAGGAGATTTCGGTTTTCCACAGCAGGAAAGAGTAGCAGCGTTTCAGTGGAGACTGTGGGGTTTGGTTTCTCTGGTTTGTGCTCTGTGGGAGGACAGCTGGCTTTGTGCCCCATCACCTCAACTTGAGTATGTATTTTAACCCCACTGCTGTCTGGCCTGTTTAGCCTGGGGGAGAAAACTCTCCCATTTAACTGTTTCATAAGTGTACACAATGATGAATTGACCAATTGCAAAGGCTCATATTTCCAGCATGGGAACAGTCCTGCTTTTCTAAATCCTTATTCTTTGTTTTTGGTCATACTTGGATGGAACATTACTCATTTTTGACTGAGGATATTACACTTCTGAATTTATGAGCACACATATGGACTAACTTCATTACGTTCTGACTTAAATCATCCGCTAACAGCAGCCAGCATTATTGGACAGGCTTTAAAACGTAGGCGTGAATTCTCCACTCGGGGTGCAGCGGGAGGTAAATATGAACTTTATTGATTTTTAATTTGAACAGAGGCCCGACCAATAAGTGATCTGCTTAACCTTTAGTGATTATTGCTCAATCAGAGTGCTAATGACTTCAAATATGAGCTTTCATCAGAACATGTGCAAAGAGCAATGGTATACACTAAAGTATCTGGGGTGATAAAAGCAAACACCATGCAATTAGCTCCCTGCAGCCTGACTCTCTGATGCTCGCTGATGAAAAAGACAGGCAACCAGCCTTTTTATGCAAACAGATTGCTTTGTTTTCATCATTATGTATCTGGATCCATGTTTGTATTGGCATAGGGCTGCTTGGTGTTATGTAGCCTTATTATTTTTCTCTCAGTTGGGCTTTGTGCTTGTTGACACCTCCTGAGACGATAATGGAACGTCAGTAAGCTGTCATCTACATACATGTATAGATGTTTGTCTGAATGGACATCCTGGTTCAGTACGGCAAAACTGATATGATGGCTGAAAATTATATGTTCATGTCCAACAAAATGCTGAGCTTCATGACCTTGTACAATGTAAAAACAATTCCAGTGTCATGTCTATTGCTGCCATGGTGGTTCACATATTTCCTGAACCAGTGCACGTCCTAGAAAGCTGAGTGCAGTTAGTCAATATTGAGCTTGTTTAATAATTAAACTCACCCCCCAAAAGTCAAAAAAGAGCAAAGAGATGAAAACATGTCTTCATTTCATGGCCGTTATGACTCCATCTTCAACTGTCTTCAGGAATCGAAAGGCTGAGGCTAGTTTTGATTTCACCTTCTATCACAATCAGTAAAAAGTTTCATAGACCATTACCACCATCAGTAAGAGTGACAGATCTATTTATATATTTTCTTTTTATATTTCTTTCAGTAATTTTCAAACAACAGCACAGGTAGTATTGGTAGAAAACAGCTGACATGACCAGACTCAAATCTCATATTGTGATAATGTGCATTGTGACACAGTGTAATATTCTTTACATGCCCATATAGTTTTAAATCTGCTATGCCATTTTCATACGCCTCTCAAGAATGAGTCTCCCCATCATGCTATATCTAAAACAAGTCTGTCACAGACTAAACCAGTTCTTAGTTGACACAGCAACATGTGAGGACGAAACACACAATATTTAAAAACACAATATTCTTATTGTATATTTGTATATTGACAAAAAAGACCATAAATAAAGATAGAAATAAATCCAGATAGAAATGTCGGATTGCTTCAAAACTCGACATGCAGTTATTTTTCAGGCACATATGTAAATGATTACAGCTGTGGTTGGGTCTTTCCACAAGATTGCTTCCCCACTGCCCTACAAAAAAGGCTCTCAGACCTTACCTTAGGATAGTGTACCTCATGGTGAGAGATCGTTGACTGCTAGACATGCCTCTATGACACATTCAAAGACATTTTGCCCACTTGAAAGACTTTGACTAGGTGCACATCATTGGACTGAGAGAAGCAGGATGGTTGTTTCGGTGAATTGCTCACCATCTAGGCTGTTCTTAACTAGCTCATATGAGTTGTTGGGAGCAGTGGTTTCATGAGGGCATGTACACACAGTGTAGAGAGGATCATTTGATCCACCGACAAGCATGAGCAGCTCCCACAGTTTCGTTGTCCACCATCCAGACACAGGTGACACCTTCACTAGCCATTGACTGTCAACAACCATTTATTTGCAGTGGTGTCATGAACTAAAAATCTGGTCTGGTAAAGATGGAACCGTAGATTGCCACACTTCCTTGGAATGGCTGGTCACCAGATTTATTACCAATGGAGCATTTATGGGACCAGCTGGGATGAAAGCTTTGGTGACTTACGAAGTGTGCAGGATCTACAGGCCCAGTGGCAACTTATGTGGGAAAAATGTGCTACAGGATACCGTACAGAACCTGTATGTCTCCATGCCTAACTGTATCTCATAACCAGGATAGAGTTGGCCCAACAGGGTACTAGAGCCTCCTTTCAATTGTACAGTTTTCCCAAGGTAGGTGGACCCAAGGTAAGGAGGCCTGCCACTACAGCTGCTTCACTAACGCTTTCTGTGTTTGACCATCCATGCAGTGGGCAAAGCAGTAGAGAGCTCTTTCTACTGTAACTCTAGTCAATATCTGGTGCTCACCTGTTTTTTGTGCCCCAGTTTGTGATCCCAGGTGTTCTTCACTGTGCCTGCAGGGTCCCTCTGTGCTTATTTAAGATGAGTATGTCAAATATTTAATTAATCACTCATTCATTTACCTTCCCTGTACTCCTGCATGCTGAACAGGGCAAGTTGTCCCCGTTGGCCTACTACACTCACAAGCTCAGTCCCACAGAAGCAATTATGATGTAGGAGACTGGGAGTATCTGGCCATTAAGTTCACCTTGGAGGAGTGGTATCATTGGGTTGAGGGTGCTGTGAACGCCCCTTTGTGGTCTACACTGATCACAGAAAACTGGAGCACCTTTAAAGTAGCAAGATGCTGAGTTCCTGCCAGGCCAGGTGGTCCACATTCTACTTGAGATTTCAGTTCATGATTTCCTTTCACCCTTTTTCCAAAACTCACCCTTTTTCCAAAACTCATGCCTCTAAGGATACCCAAAATAAACAACGACCCAAGAGAAGACCCTAAAATGCTGCCTTCTGGAAAGCTCCAGCCTGTCCTATATGTTTTTTGAGATAGACAAGCTGAACTCAGAGGGCCACACAGCCATTCTGACCATTGCTGATTGGTTCTTCCTCTCAGTTAAGTTCATCCCACTGTGCCAGCTGCCCCTTGTCTTCCAAACTGCTATTCTCCTTTCCCAGCACATCTTCTGGCACTTTGGAAAATATCCTGTCTGACTGCAGCCCTCACTTAACCTCAGAAGTGTGGAGGGAATTCATGGCTGGGAGTAAATGTAAGCCAGCATACCATTCCCAATCCAATGGCCAGAAAAAGCACACCAACCAGGACCTGGGCAAGTTTCTGCACATTTTCTGACACTCAGGCTGATTGGAGTTGCTTCCTCTCCTGGGCAGAATTTGTACAGAATTCCTTGACCCAATCCTCAATTGGAGTAACACTCTAACAGTTCCTCCTTGGCCTCCAGCCCCCATTTGTCTCCTGGGACCTGACACACACTAACCTCCCACAACCCTGATCAGGTTTAAGCGGATAAGAAAATGAATGGATGCATGAATGAATGTTTCCAAGAGTGGATTTAAAGAACTGCCTCTCCCTATTTAGACAGAAGCAGAAGATTTTTTTTTTTTCACTTTTTTCCACTCCTGCCATCAGCCACCAATCATCATCACTCACTACCAATTCTATAGCAAAATTACCACCTTATATCCACCAGTCATATGTTTAATCCACTTTTGTCCATGATCAGTTTTGAAACTAAAAACTTTACTGCAGTTAAGAATATTCTGTAAGAAGATTCTCATGAATTTACAAGACATTCTTATTAATTTCACAAGAAAACCTGTGATAAACCAGATAATGGGATATGAAGACACATATCCAGTAAAAACTGGACTTGCCCAGTTTGTTTTCTTTATATTAATGAAGAGTGATGAAATTCAGAAAAAATTCATCTTGGGAAATCAGCTTGTGGATAGCATGTCTGTTATAATAGATGGTCACAGCTCAAATCCTGACAGTCAAGTGCAGCTTCAGAATCTAACAGGAATGAAAGCAAATAAGGCCAAATTGAGGGGGAATGGGAACTGGGGTGAATGAAAGGGCAAAAATGGCAAAGAAAGTAAAATGTTTGATAGACGGACATAGAGTCAAGAGGTCAGGAAGAACCTTAGGAGAACTGTGAAGGGAGAAGCTGAGTAACTCTTATCAGCACTTTATTTTTTTACCCTTGAAACAGATTGAAGCAAAGATGGAGATGAAAAAAAGAGCTTGGTACCTGGGCTACACATGTCCCTCAATTCTTACATAATCCGTCTTTCTTCCTTCCCTCTGGGAGAAGAACCAGACTCAGACAGGATTCAGAAGTCCAGGAGACAATATTTCAGCTAGATGTCCCTGTTTCCACATATTCAATATCAGGTTAACAACCAAGTAAGGTTGTCAACTTAATAACCTTCCCCTTTTTGCCTTTGTTTAATCTCATTATATTATCTAGAAAGTCCACCAGAGTCCTTCATCAAGAACCTGGAGATCAAGAACAAGACAACTATTAAATATTAGATGTCAATTATAGACAGCAACTTGATCCTCACCAGCAATAGTGAAGTGAAGCATTTTAGACAAACAGTGGAAACAGAATGGGTTGTACTGAACACCTCAGTGACTATCCATTTTAAACTTTCATTGGTTTCAACCATCCCAAAAAGTAAACTTGATAACTCTCTGTTCTGCCCTTCTGAAAAACATGTATAAAGAAATGGTTTGTCAAGATTGATGGAGAACTTGGCTGGCTTGCTAAACTCCATCGTTGCGTTTTTCCGTGAACACAGTGCAGTGCTATTGCTAAACTGGGCTGTGTATTCAAGCTGCAAAAGAACTGGTTCTTTGTCAAACTGAAAGGCCAGTCATCTTAAAGTGTGAAAGCATGATGTGAGGGGATGGATGGGTCAGCACAATGTCATCACTCTGACCCAAATACACCAGAGTGAACTTGCAATTTTCCCATTGCTTAAGTGGATGATAAGTGAAGATGGAGACGGTAAACCAGTGTTCAACTGAGCAGACAAACACCCTTTTATACATTTGGCCATATAGGGGAATGCAGGATAAACTGGAGATTACCCATCAAATGGTGAAGGTATACAGAGAACTTAGGAAAAGAGGAGATGACCAGGGCTGGCTTCATCCAAACTGAAAGAAGACTTAAGTAAAAAAACTTTTAAGTAAAAGTGATGCTGGTTCTTGTAGCAGTAAAAGGGAGACACATTCTAATACTATGTTTTTGTATGTACATTTTAGGTCTCCACAATCATTTGGTTTTATATATATATATATATATATATATATATATATATATATATGTATATATGTATGTATGTATGTATATATATTTAGAGAGAGAGAGAGAGAGAGAGAGAGAGAGAGAGAGAGAGTTTATACCCTTTTGCATTAATTAAAATATAAAATGGAAGAGAAATTTCTGGTCATCAGCAATAGCATTATGTCCTTTATCAGTTACTTACTAGCCTTGTGTATTCCTAAAAGCAACATCTGATTAGTTTGTCAGTTTAGTATCTGTAACTATTGTTGTCAACTGACATTCAATTGACAACAAGCTCAGCTTTTATGTGTGAACGTTTGATCTGTCGTTCTGTAGTGACTAGTCAGTACGACTGTGGCATTTGTCAGAATATGCACAAACACGTCTGTAGCATTTTCAGTGTCTGACAAAGAGCCGGATCAACCAGGTCGCACCAGAAAAGTCAGGCGCTTCACTGGCAAATGTCAGGCTCCCATTTCAAACATAGTTTTTATAGTCTATAAAATAAACACTGATGCTGTCTGTAAATATATTTTTTGTGAACATGAATGTGTAATTTTGCTACCTGGGACATTTAGAAATATGTATTATTTTCACCAGTAGTAGTAGCAATATACACCTATAGGCCATTTTTTGGAACGGTATTAGTTATTGCTCAGTCATGCAATTATCCAGCCAACAATTGACATTGATGAATGACTAGAGGACCAACACAAATTGTGCATGGAATAGAAAAACAAAGCTCTAAATATACATTTACTCACTAGACCAACACAGTAGGTCTCTAAAAACATGGTCAATAATAAGGAACAATAAGTAAAAACTAGTCTTACATTAGTAGTTGTTAATGTATTTACATACAGATTTCATAGTATAATAAAAAATTATATACATAGGTAACTTAATTTTAGCTTGCTTTTACACACACACACACACACACACACACACACACACACACATATATATATATATATATATATATATATATATATATATATATATACACACTGTATATATATATATATTTATACAAGTTACTAGACAATCTAGTTATTAGTTTTAATTACACAATGTAACAGGTAACTTTAAAATTCTAAGTGAATGAACAAAAGAGAAATGTAAATCAAATCAATATTTGGTGTGACCACAAACTGCCTTCTGTTACAGCCAAATATTTTGATTCATCACTCCAGAGCACCATCTGCAATTTTTCAGCAACCCAGCTCCTAGGTTTTGGTGCATATTGAGTAGCTTGCCCTTGTTTCACATTGAAGGTATGGCATTTTGGCCACAATTCTTCAATGACGACCAATTTTCACCAGACGTCTCTGAACAGTAGATGGGTGTATTTGGGTTTTATTGGTTTCTGCCAGTTCTGAGCTGATGACACTACTGGATATATTCCGATTTCAAAAGGAAGTAAGCATGATTGCATTATTTTTCCTTGACTGACCACTGTGTCTACACTTCTCAATGTTGCCTGTTGCTTTTTTCAAAAGAGCTTGAACAGCACATCTTAAAACCCCAGTCTGCTTTGAAATCTTTGCTGATGTGGTATAACTACCTTGTGTCTTGTTGCTGTGCTCAGTCTTGTCATGGTGTATGACCTGTAACTGTCTTCCATAATGGCATGTGCCGTTTTCCTTTACCTTATGTTTGGTAAATTAAGCACTGCTTTACAGCCATCGAGGCGAACACAGTTACAGCACGTCTTATGGCAGCGGGAAGAAGACTGGGGATGTATCTGAAATTGCACCCTATTTACCATTAATTTAGTTTTATATTTAGATGAAAATGTTAGCTGGCTTAATGTCAGTTAGATTGTTGGAAAGATTGTGTGCTGGCTTTAATTACATAATACAATAGGTAGCATAATGTTAGCTAGAATATTAGTTTGGGTAATGGAGTTAATTATACAGTTTATTAACTAGCCTGCTGTTATTGTTAGAGTGTTTGTGTATTGGTTTTAATTATAGTCTAATTCTAACATTGTTACAAGGGATACAAACAGTTGGAAAGACAAAATGCTCTTTCTATTTCTGTTTTAAGTTATTTAACTTGCTGGATTTGCACTTAAAGTGTAGCAAATTTCTGAAATGGTAGCGGATTTTAAGAGTGAAAATGTTGATGTTTGACTTTTCCACAGTATTATAGAGAGTCACATCTGAACTTGACATGCAATTTGAGCTGATATGTGCAGTGTTTTACTGTTGTTGCCAAAAAAAATATCTCCACTCACCAGAGGGCATTTTTTTTTTTTTTTGCAATGCAACATGGGTAGGAGAGACAAAAACTGGACATGCCCTTTGACAGGCTTCACCTCACTCCCGCTGGAGTACTGACAAGGGAAGAAAATGAATACTGAATGAGATTTCTATCAGGATCTGAAAGACGAGGAAAGAGAGAAAATCAGAATGCGAGGATGCCAACAAAAGGTGCTCTCGCCATGTAATTTTTCTTTTGTCTTTCCCCTTTTCCTTCACTCAATGGGGACACCAGAGAAGCCAGACATGCTTGAAAATACAGATCTGTCAAGACTTGTATACATAGTAGACTAAACTAAAACAGAATCAGATGGACAAAACAGATTATGATGTGAGAAATGAGCTGCTAGAATGAGAAAGGCAACTATTCTAAAAAATAAGCAGGTGATTCTTTATGCATATAGCAGGTTCCAAAAGTGCTGTAATATTTTATTTTATTTTATTTTTTTATTTTAGTTTTTTACATTATATCAGCATGGCTATGTCTAATTCACTTATGCTGGTACAACACTGGTCCAACATACCACCACTACTTCAGTGTCACAAGGTTATATAAACACTCTAGTCATGGGCCATGGTACAGTGACCAATCAACCTAATGCAGGTCTTTGGAGTATGGGAGGAAGTCGGAGTACCTGGAGTAAACCCAGGCGGACATGGGGAGGACATGGAAACTCCACACAGGTGGGGTCCAGTGTTGGGATTGAACCGTGGAACTTGGAGCTGTGAGGCAACTGTGCTAACCTGCTGTAGAAGTATGGCACTTCTGTTACATTTAAATGCATCCAGTCATTCTTGGATCAGGGACCAATTAGCACACCCCAAGTGTATTATAAAAAAGGGGCTGAGTTAATTCAACTAGGTGTGTGGTTTGGGTGATTGTTTCCACCAGTGGCTTCCTTTTGATTTTCTGCTTGCGTGAAGTTCCAGATTTTGATGTTGGCTGTTTGTGCCTACAGCTGGGTTTGTGGGCTAGTAGATTACCTCAGGAATTTTATTATTTGTTTTTCTGTCTTGTGTAGAGGACTCGTCGGATTATGTTAAGCGTATATTGAGACAAACTTGTTTTGTTTGCATTACCATTTAGGATTGGCATTCGCGGTAGGATTTACAGTATGTGTGCATTACAATGGTAAAGGCTTAAATATGTCAAATAAAGCTTGATTTTTATTATAAGCAGCCAAATCATGTTTGTGCCTCTTCTGCTCCCTGCTCTGGATGAACAGTAGGTGTTTTTTAGTCTCTCTCTTACTGTTGTTTGTTTTTTTTCTGATTATAATTCTTATTTGCTGTTTTGTTTCTAGGGATTACCATGTCAGAACTTGCTTCAGCTTTTTGCTACTACTGTTTTGCTTCTGCAAACTATTTTGTGTTTGCTGCTCATATTTTCTCGTTTTTTTTTTTTTTTTGGAGCTACTTATTTTTCGTTTGGCTACCTGCTTGGAATTGCTGCTGCGTCGCTGTAGTCCTTTTGTGCTACGCTCGTTGTGCTTGCTGGGATTACACACCAGGTTCTCAGTTGCCATCTGCTTGATTTGTTTGTTTTGTTTTTGTATGTAAGCTTGAGATACTTATTTTTGGTTGTGGTTATTATTAGTTACCTCTTGCTTGTTATTATTTTGTTTTCTTTTCTCAGATACACACGTGCTTTACTGTGTATATTTGTGTATACTTTATTCTTAGTGTGCTGTTAATTAGGCTGAGGGCCTACAGTGGTGCTTGAAAGTTTGTGAACCCTTTAGAATTTTCTCTATTTCTGCATAAATATGACCTAAAACATCATCAGATTTTCACATAAGTCCTAAAAGAGAACCCAGTTAAAACAAATGAGACAAAACTATTATACTTGGTCATTGATTTATTGAGGAAAATGATCCAATATTACATATTAGTGAGTGGCAAAAGTATGTGAACCTCTAGGATTGAAAGTGAAATTAGAGTCAGGTGTTTTCAATCATTGTGATGACAATCAGGTGTGAGTGGGCACCCTAATTCATTTAAAGAAAAGGGATCTATCAAAGTCTGCTCTTCACAACACATGTTTGTGGAAGTGTATCATGGCACGAACAAAGGAGATTTCTGAGGACCTCAGCTCATCAGGCTGGAAAAGGTTACAAAACCATCTCTAAAGAGTTTGAACTCCACCAATCCACAGTCAGACAGATTGTGTACAAATGGAGCAAAAATTCAAGACCATTGTTACCCTCCCCATGTGTGGTCAACCAACAAAGATCACTCCAAGAGCAAAGCATGTAATAGTTGGTGAAGTCACAAAGGACTCCAGGGTAACTTCGAAGCACCTGAAGGTCTATTTCACATTGGCTAATCTTAATGTTCATGAGTCCACCATCAGAAGAACACTAACCAACAATGGTGTGCCTGGCAGGGTTACAAAGAGGAAGTTTACTACAGTTTACTAAAGATCACGTGGACAAGCCAGAAGGCTACTGGAAAAATGTGGATGGATGAGACCAAAATAGCTATTTGGTTTAAAAGGAAAGCGTTATGTTTTGAGAAAGGAAAACACTGCACTGCAGCATAAGAACCTTATCCCATCTATGAAACATTTTGGTGGTAGTATCATGGTTTGGGCCTGTTTTGCTGCATCTGGGCCAGGACGGCTTGATGGAACAATGAATTATGAATTATATCAGAGAATTCTAGGAAAATGTCAGGACATCTGTCCACAAACTGAATCTCAAGTGAAGGTGGGTCATGCAGCAAGACAATGACCCTAAGCACACAAGCCGTTCTACCAAAGAATGGTTAAAGAAGAATAAAGTTAATGTTTTGCAATGGCCAAGTCAAAATTCTGACCTTAATCCAAATGAAATGTTGTGGAAGGACCTGAAGCGAGCAGCTAATGTGAGGAAGCCCACCAACATCCCAGAGTTGAAGCTGTTCTGTACGGAGGAATGGACTAAAATTCCTCCAAGCCGGTGTGCAGGACTGATCAAGAGTTACAGGAAACGTTTAGTTGCAGTTATTGCTGCACATTGGGTCACACCAGGTACTGAAAGCAAAGGTCCACATACCTTTGCCACTCACTAATATGTAATATTGAATCATTTTCTTCAATAAATAAATGACCAAAATATGTTTGTCTCATTTGTTTAACTGGGTTCTCTTTATCTACTTTTAGGACTTGTGTGAAAATCTGATGATGCTTTAGGTCATATTTATGCAGAAATATAGAACATTCTACGGGGTTCACAAACTTTCAAGCACCACTGTACAGTGGGGAGGGTGGTCACTGCCTAGTAGGAGCCAGATGGGTGTGTAGTGTAGTGTGATAGTTTTCATCGTGTGTTTGCTGATTAATTGCTTATCACTCTCTGTGGAGTGTGTATGCGGATGTGTGGCTTCTCAGCATCATTTCTTCCTTGGACTGGTGCGTCTACCTCTCTACTGGCAAGCCCCTAGCTGAGGTAACCGTTTTTTTTGCTCTTTTTTTGGGACAACTTTGTAAGTGTTTGTTGTTGTTTTTAACTGTGGCGCGAAAGTATGTTTCAATAAACAATTCTAATTTTTGCTTGGGGACATGTTTTCCTGTATGGGGAACCTTTTGGGTTAAGTAGTAGTGTGTATTTTCTGGGAGTAAATTCCTGGGGTGGCATAGTCACACTAATATTGCCTAATACTGTAATATAAAATAATGTTATATATGTATTACTAATACATATGTAACATACATGTATAATATTACAAAATTGCCTTACAAAATAAATTAACATATAATTGTATTACTTTTTGTAGTTTTATAATACAAATCTTAGTAATTCCCTATTCATTTGCACTGACATTTAAAATAAATCCTTAAATTAAGAGTTTAATGCATCAGAGTAACTGACCAGCAAGCAGATGAATTTTGACCTAAAAAAGATACAAATAAGGGTAAAATTGTGTTGTATTATCTGAGGAATATAGCTATGGATTCCATAATAAGTTGTGGATTTGTGAATGATGTTAGTGAATTGGTTCAGACGTTTTACTGAAACAAAAGTTGTTTTGAAGTTTGTAGAGTTTTTTTTATTTTTTTTACATCCATTGGTTTAGCTTACTTAACTACTGTCTTATCTAGCAAATTATATAAAGCTAAGAGAAATTGTGACAATCAGTTGTTGACAAAGAAGGCAGAGTAATTGTTTGAATGTATTTAATCACATGGTTACAGCGCAGCCTGTGACTAGTTAAATTAGTTTTTGGGACTATGGGATTTACTGTATTATTTCAGTAGTACTTCTGGCCTCAACAGAAGTGTTTGCCATCATTTCATAATCTGTAAGCCAATTACAAGTCAGACTTAACAGGTTCAAATAGTACCTTATTATCTATGATGAAACTGAATAACTATTATCATGGATGACACTGTGGTGCAGTGGTTAGCAATGTCACCTCACAGTTCTGAGATCCCCGGTTCGATCCTGACACCCCACTGTGCCTGTGTGGGGTTTGCATGTTCTCCTCTTGCCAAGTGGGCTTACTCTGGTTGCTCTGGTTTCCTCCCACTGTCCAAAGATGTGTATTAGGTAAATTGTGTTTCCCAAGTGCCCCTAGTGTGTGACCGTGCATATGAGTATGTGTTTGTGTGCCCTACAATGGTTTGGCGCTCTGTCTATGGTATTTCCTGCCTTGCACCCTGTGCTGCTGGCTAGGCACCAGTTTCCCAGCTGAATGAATATTATCACATCCTCAATATTCAGCCCTATTGTTATTCCATTTGTTGTAGAAAGTTTCCCTACAAGCATGGTAAAGATCAATAGCATGCAAAGGTGGCATGATAATCTTGAGATTGTATATTACAGGACATGTCCGTCAAATGTCATCCTGGACTTTCATATCTGCTTCTGATAGAGTGCAGTGGTGGGGGGGTTCATATCTCTGGCAGTTGTGGGAAAGAAAACACTTGCATAAACAAATCTATTTTTGCCATGCCTGTCTGCCAGCTACACAAAATATTAAAGCAGGCACGCATTCCAGCAAAATCAGTTCTAATAGCCATCTCTGGTTGTCACTCAAATGTCTTGGATTTGACAGGAGATGCATGAGCCTTGGAGACTCCCAGTGCCCTCCTGTGGATGGAGAAAGCTTCAGTCTGACGCGTAGCTGATGAGCTTGAACAATGACTTATTAAGTTTCCATATAGCATATCTGTTATATCAAGGGAAAATATTTCAATTTAAACATGAGATGGTGAAGACTTATACCTATTCGAGGTAAAGACATTCTATTTTCATCAAAGAACATTAGAAAACCTGTGTAAATTTAGAAGTAATTTAGAACTAATTTCATTCATCGTCGAGCTGTTAAAATATTTAAAGCACAATTGTTGCTTGATTTAATTAGTGCAGCCTGTTTACTTCCAATCAGTGTTGTACAGTACAGCATCAGTGGATTTTATGGCTTTTTTAATTCTTCAAAATGTGGTTGTCTCCAAGAATAGTTGAGAATACCACTCTAAGCATTCTGCATTATGTACATGATTGAAGTTTGTGGAAAAAAAAAAAAAACTTCAGAAGGAACTGGCTCTCTCTACTACATTAACAGCCTCCAATAGATTTCAGAACATGACTGAAAGGATTCATATCCAGTCAGATACATATCCATTGCATAGCACTAATTGAGAGAACGCTGGCGTTAGACAGTGATTGTAGACAGTGTTCAAATTTGCACAAACATTTTAGATGTTGAGTCCAGCCTGATTGCTGGTGTAATATGCAAACCCACCACTGCAGTGACCCAGGTGGAGTCCTACCAGTGGCTTCATTCTGGGATCATATTTACGATTGTCTGTGCCCGGGGAAGGAGGCCAGTCAGTGAATCATCGTGCTAGACCTGTGATGCGCTGGAGTACCTCCAGATCAAACTTACACCCTTCTTATTTGTTCTCAGGCCCTGACCTCAAGTTCATCCACACAAAACTTGCCTTGATTGGCTTTGTGCATGGAGGCCTTGTCATGTTTAAGCATTACCAAAGTTCTGTAGACTGCCATTTTAGAATTAAGATTTCTGCTGACTGGACCTAATGGGTCGAGAGTCTTAAAAATTAAATATAGGTCTAGACTAGAATTTCCTTCTACAGCAACCTTTATAAGGACATTTACAAGTACAGCATTTAGCAGATGTCCTTCTCCAGCGCATCTTCAGTCAAATCAGTGTGTTAAGGGCCTTCTTTGAAGGTCCAAAAGTCACAGCTAAGATTGCTGGGGCTTGAACCTAAAAGCTTTTGGTTGGTTTAGTCTGGTTACCATAACCACTGAGGGAGACTTTTCTTTGACATTTTGGTAAATGGTATCTCCCAAACCTTGATTCAACCATCAGGATGACAGATTGCAAAACAGGATTTTTCTGCTCCTGTTTTGGCCATGAATTATATAAAGTAGTATTAGTATTCATTCATTCATTTTCACATCTGTTTAAGCCCTGACGGGGAAAAGCCGGTGCCTAGCCGGCAACACAGGGCAAGGCGGGAACAAACCTAGAGACCACACTCACACGCTAAGAGCACTTTAGCAACTCTAATTAATCTAACACAAGTCTTTGGACGAGGTGTAATCTCAAACAGACATGGGGAGGACAGGACATGCAGACTCCGCAAAGAAAATACTCAGGTCACTTCACCTGGGATAAAACCCAGTACCCAGTACCCAGTATGTCTTGCAAGCCCAGAGAAGTCAATGCCGCTTCTAGACATAGTTAACATAAGGCTTAATTTTTGCCCAGTAAAGTTGTAAATAGGATTTGTGAATGTAAATTGTGAATGTAAATGCAGTGTCATCTGAGGGATCGGAGATCACAGCTCTTCAGCTAGGCTTGCACCCTTGCCCTTTACACACTGAAATTCCTCCAGATTCCTTGAATCATTTAATGATACGATGCACTGTAGAGGGAGAAATATGAAAATCCCTTCCAATCTTTCTTTGAGGAACATTGCTTTTAAAATGTTTCAAAACATTCACATGCATTTGTTGACACACTGGAGATCCTCTGCCCATCTTAGCTGCTCATAGACTCAGCCTACTTTGGATAGTGCTTTTGTGCCAAATCATGATTATAATCACCTGTTGATATCACCTGTTTGACATCACATCATTATATACTTTTACTTTACATCATTACTATCCCTAGATTGCCCCATTCCACATTTTTCAGAATGTGTTGCAGGCCAGAAATGCAGGAATTGATGTTTATTAATGTTTTTTTCTGGATTTAGGGTTGTATAACTGTTCTCTTTTACAACTTCTTGGACAATAGCCCTGCAAGAATGTTTTGTCTGGCTCAGGTGACCCCAAGGTCTTCCACTGGCCCAAGGGTACTTCGGTGAACCACAGTGGAGCTTTTGATAAAATTGGAATGTCCTGATTACTCCATCATTATGAAAACATGGATGCACAAATACTCTCCAGTGCATCATGAAAGCAGTTAGTGAGCATATGACCTCAGAATAAGGTGCCACGCATGGTAATATGATTTGTTTCAATGGGATTTCTCTGCTACAACAAAACAGGCTCCAATTATCCACCCAAAATCTATAGCCTCTGTAACCGCTGATACAACACTGAGATCACATTTAGTTATATTTATTTATTTATTTATTCATTTTTACACAGCTGGTGCCCGTATGTCTATTTCACTTTCTGACAGATGTGTAGGAATGAACTGATAAGAGCAAAATGATTGAATTCGTACAAACCACTTGAACCTCTGCCATATGAATATCCTATTCATTTATGGCAAGGCACAAAAAATGCTACCCAAATCTGTATAATAATAAATAAATCAGGTATCCTGTAGCGCTGGTTGCCGCCTCAGACCACACTGTGTTTGTAGAAGTTAGCAGACCTGGAACTGATACAATCCTCAGGAACACTAAGCAAAAATGTATTATAAATACACCTAACTTTCAGTTTTGTTGGGGTAACCATGGAAACTTTATGATCTCACTTAGAATATAGCTACAGACAATAACATTTCCCAACTTCCTTATCTTATCTTTAACTCACATGGGAAAAAGTACTGAATTACAAAGCTTCCTATCCTGCAAATCCACGAAAAATGGGATTAGGCTTTTATGGCTGTAACTGTAATGAAATTAAATTACATTTATACTAGAAAACAAGTATAGTAGAGACCTATGTCGTTCCAACATGGATTTTTGTATGTTTTATATAAGCACAAAACATTAGTTACATAATAACATGGTGGCTTCAAAGTTGGTGAACCCTATAGAATTTTCTATATCTCTGCATAAATGTGACTAAAAACATCATCAGACGTTCCACACAAAGTCCTAAAAGTAGAATAACAGAACCCATTCAAACAAATGAGACAAACATAATTTATCCTTGGTCCATTATTTAATTGAAAGAAATATTCAATATTTAAATATAGTGAAGTGGCAAAGTACATGTGACCTTGCTTTTCCATTATCTGGTGTGGACCCCCCCTGTGCACAATAACTGCAACTAAAAGTTTCCTTAAAACTGTTGATTTTTCAAAGTCCCTGCACACCAGCTTGGAGAAATTTTTCGTCCATTCCTCCATACAGAACAGCTTCAACTCTGGGATGTTGGTGGGTTTTTTCCTCACATTAGCTGCTCGCCACTTCAGGTCCTTCCACAACATTTTCATTTTGGATTAAGGTCAGTACTTGTTACTTGGTCATTCCAAAACATTAACTTTATTCTTCTTTAAAAAACCATTCTTTGGTAGAACGGCTTGTGTGCTTAGGGTCATTGTCTTGCTGCATGACCCACCCTCACTTGAGATTTTTCAGTTTGTGACATATGGTACTGACTTTCCCTGAAATTCGCTCTGATAGAGTTAGTTGACGTGAAATTAAGAGTCAGCTGTTTTTCAATCATTGGATGACAGTCAGGTGTGAGTGGAACAACACCCGTGTTTATTTAAAAGATCAGCGATCTATCAAAGTCTCTTTTCATAACACGTTTTTGTGGAAGTGTGTCAGGCATACTAGCAAAGGAGATTCCTGAGGAGCTCAGAAAAGAGTTGTTGATGCTCTTCAGGCTGGAAAAGGTTACATAACCATCTCTAAAGAGTTTTGCTACAGCAATCCCATCGACAGATTGTGTACAAATGGAGGAAATTCAAGACCCTCCCCAGGATGGTCGACCAACAAAGATCACTCCAGAGCAAGGCGGGTTATAGTTGGGGAGGTCACAAAGCACCCCAGGGTAACTCTAAGCCAAGTGAAAGCCCTCTCTCACATTTGCTAATGTAATGTTCATATGTCCACCATCAGACGAACACTAACACCAATGTGTGCACAGGGTTGCAAGGAGAAAGCAACTGCTCTCCAAAAAGACATTGCGCTTGCAATCGCCAGTTTGGGTAAGAAATACATGAAAAGCCAGAAGGCCTTTGGACGAATGTTTTTGTGGCCTTATTATACCAAAATAGAAATTTTTTGGTTTAACAAGAAAAGTGGTATGTTTGGAGAAGGAAACACTGCATTTCCAGCATAGAACCTTATCTCAGCTACAGTGGGTGCTTAAGTTTGTGAACCCTTTAGCTTTTCCTATATCCTGCCTAAATATGTTAATACATCATCAGCTTTTCACAAAATCCTAAAGTAGATAACGTGATGCATGTTCAACAAGTGAGCCAAAATATTATACTTGGTCCCATTTTATTGTATTGAGGAAAATGATTCATGACACATATTATGAGTGGCAAAAGTAAGGTAAACTGTAAAAGCTTTTCGAAGATTTTCAGAATTCATTGTTTCATCATCAATGATGGCAAGCCATCATGCCCAGATGCAGCAAACAGGCCCAACCATGATAATACCATGACCATGTTTTTCACAGATGGGATAAGGTCTTCATGCTGGAATGCAGTGTTTTCCTTTTTCAGCTAACACTTTTTTTTTTTTTTTTTAACAAAAGCTATCTTGTGGTCAGACGTCCCACAAACATTCTTCCAATAGTCCTTCTGCTTGTCCATGTATCTTAGTAAAAACATATATATTAGCAGCAATGTTCTGTAGAGCAGTGGCTTTCTCTTTGTAACCCTGCCATGCCAACAATTGTGTGGTTCATTGTTCTTCTGATAGTGGTCATGACAATTACACAGCCAATGTGAAAGAGGTCTTCAGTGCTTATAAGTTACGCTGGGGTCCTTTTGTTACCTCACCAACTATTACATGCTTTGCCCTTCTAGTGATCTTTGTTGCTCAACCACTCCTGGGGAAGGTAACAATGGTCTTTAATTTCCTCCATTTGTACACAATCTGTCTGCCTGTGGATTGGTGGAGTCCAAACTCTTTAGAGATGGTTTTGTAACCTTTTCCAGCCTGATGAGCATCAACAACTCTTTTTCTGAGGTCCTCAAAACTCTCCTTTGCTCATGCCATGATACACTTCCACAAACATGTGTTGTGAAGAGCAGACTTTGATAGATCCCTGTTCTTTAAATGAAACAGGGTGCCCACTCACACCTGATTGTCATCCCATTGATTGAAAACACCTAATTTCACCTTCAAATTAACTGTTAATCCTTGAGGTTCACTTACTTTTGCCACTCACTAATATGTAATATTGGATCATTTTCCTCAATAAATAAATGACCAAGTATAATTTTTTGTCTCATTTGTTTAACTGGGTTCTCTGTGTCTACTTTTAGGACTTGTGTTAAAATCTGATGGTGTTTTAGGTCATATTTTTGCAAAAATATAGAAAAAAAAGGGTTCACACCAGATACTGAAAGCAAAGGTTCACATACTTTTGCCACTCACTAATATGTAATATTGGATCATTTTATTTGTATTATTTGTAATACAATACAAACTAATATGTAATATTTAATTATTTATATCATATACACCAGTGTTTCTTAATCCTGGTCCTGGTGGCCCACCGCTCTGCATGTTTTTGTGTTTTACTGCTCACAACACACCTGATCCAACTTCCCAGCTCATTAACAAGCCCGTTATCGAGTTAAAGTGGGTGTGTTTAAACAGGAGAAGCGCTAAATTATGCAGAGCGGTGGGGCACCAGGATCAGGATTGAGAAACACTGATGTACACCAGTCAGCCATCAGATTAAAACCACTGACAGATAAAGTGTAATGTTCTGCTGGGAAGCCTTGGGTACAGGCATTCATGTTGCATTTCTTTGACATGTAACATGTACCTGCTACCCAAACCTTGTTGCAGACCAAGTGCACCCCTTCATGGCTGTGTATTCAATAATGGAAGTGTCCTTCCCATTATTCAAGGTGTTCATGGTGTAAACCTGGGGCCATATTCATAAAGATTCTTAGTGCTAAGAGTAGCTCCTTGTGACGACATTCTAAGACATACCAAGAAACCAGGTCAACCCCTCTTCCTCATTGAAATAAACGTTTTTGTGTTGTCCTTGCTCTGAGATCACTTCTGAATATCTAAGCTAACTTAAATGCTCTCTAAAAGGGGTCTTAAAATCTTTGTGAATACGGCCCAAGGTCTCCAATTTCCCCAGATCTCAATCTGATCGAGCATCTGTTGGATGTGCTGAATAAGGATTTCAATTATCTGCATTATATGTGTGCATCTGCTCAGGATAATGATCAAAGAAGATTGAGGCATGCCAACTGTTATGTACAGCTTAGAACACATAAACTCATAAAATGTTTCATTAAAATATTTAAAATACAAAAATAGTTACAATTACTAATGTTGCATGCTTATTTGGGGGCACATGTTCATCAAAACAATAGGATCAACCTACTGACCATGTGACCATTATAAACAAGGATGCAGTCTTATTTCCTGGTTTGAAATGGAGGAGCATGGCTAAAATAAGACTAAAGTCTAAAGACTAAGTCTAGGTACAAAGATTAAAACTCATTGTGATAAATATAAAATTAAACTAATGTTAAATCTTAATGTTTTCAAAACACTACAAAATAATCTACAATATTGGTTACACTCTGTCTGTCTTTTAAATGCAGATGCATTTACAGTGGTGCTTGAAAGTTTGTGAATCCTTTAGAATTTTCAACATTTCTGCATAAATATGACCTAAAACATCTTCAGATTTTCACACAAGTCCTAAAAGTAGATAAAGAGAACCCAGTTAAACAAATGAGACAAAGTATTATACTTTGGCATTTATTTATTGATTAAAACAATCCAATATTACATATTAGTGAGGGCAAAAGTATGTGAACCTTTGCTTACAGTGATCTGGTGTGACACCCCCCCTTTCAGCAATAACTGCAGCTAAACATTTCCTGCAACTTTTGATCAGTCCTGCACACCGGCTTTGAGGAATTTTTAGTCCATTCCTCATAACAGAACAGCTTCACTCTGGGATGTTGTTGGGTTTCTTCACATTGGCTGCTCGCTTCAAGTCTTTTCCCACAACATTTCGATTGGATTAAGGGTCGGACTTTGCCTTGGCCATTCCAAAACATACTTTATTCGTCTTTAACCATTTCGTTTTGTCTGAACGACTTGTTGCTTAGGTCGTTGTCCTTGCTGCATGACCCACCTTTCTCTTGAGATTCAGTTCATGACAATGTCTGACATTTTCCTTTAAGTTATCTGATATACTTCTAATATCATTGTTTCCATCAATGAAGGCAAGCCGTCTGGCCCGATGCAGCAAAACAGACCTAACCATATACTACCACCACCCTGTTTACAAACAGAATAAGGTTCTTATGTGGATGCGTGTTTCCTTTCTCACAACTAACGCTTTTCTTAAAACCAAAAGTTGTTGGTCTTATCCGTCCACAAAACATTCTTCGAATAGCCTTCCCTGGCTTGTCCACGGATCTTTAAGCAAACTGGCCTATGAGCACAATGTTCTTTTTGGAGAGCAGTGGCTTTCTCTTTGTAACCCTCCATTCACACCATGGTTGTTCCATTGTTCTTTCTGACATTACAATTATCCAATGTGAGAGAGTCTATAAGTTACTCTGGGGTTTTATGGTGTGATCTAGCAATTATTAACTCACTTACTAACTCGCCTTGCTCTTTGGTGATCTTTTGTTGGTCGAACCATTCCTGGGGGGTACCCAATGGGTCTTGAATTTCCTCCATTTCTGTCCCAATCTGTCCTGACTGTGGATGTTGGAGTCCAAACTCTTTATTAGAGATATTGTGGTAACTTGTCCACTCTGATGAGCATCAACAACTCTTTTCTGATGTCCTCAGAATCCTTCATTGTTCAGCCATGATACACTTCCCAACAACCATGTGTTTGTGAAGAGCAGACTTTGATAGATCCACTGTCCTTTAAATAAACAGGGTGCCCCACTCACACCTGATGTCATCCCATTGATTGAAAACACCTTAATTCTACTTTCACCTCAAATGAACTTCTCACATACGTTTGCCACTCACTTATACATATTATTGGATCATTTTCTTCAATAAATAAATGACCAAGTATAATATTTTTGTTTCATTTGTTTAACTGGGTTCTCTTTATCTACTTTTAGGACCTGTGTGAAAATCTGATGATGTTCTACATCATAATTATGTAGAAATGTAGATAATTCTAAAGGGTTCACAAACTTTCAAGGACTACTGTAAGCCAGCTCCTGATGGTTTTATTCTGATATTGGAAATTTGTCTGATTTGCCTGATTACTCCTAATAAAATCATGTGGTGTAAGGCTGGCACTACTGACATGTGATCCTCACAATCTACAGTGAGACCAAAACGAAAGCCATGGAATCATTGTGAGAAAAAAGAAGTCTTGTATAGAAAAAAAGAGATCCATCAAGATGCAATAAATATTAATTTTATAATAGCATCGCAGCCCTCTTGTAAGCCCTCGAAATGTAAGGAGCCTAGAGATTCCCAGCCTTACTCAAAATGCATGAAACAACCTAGTGTAAACAGGGTACAAACTTTTTAGCATTTTACTGTCTCAAACAATACCTCGAGTTTACGTAGATCATCCTTGTAAATATCTAAGACCTCAAGTTAAGAAAGCCTTTATAGGAAACACACTTAAACATAACACATTTCTGCAGTCTGAAAATAAGTCAATTAAGTTCTAAGACCTTACAAACAAACACCAGTGGATTATCTAGAAATGTGCCCTAACATTTTCCAACCTTAAACCTTACAATTTTCCCCCAAATTTGTTTAAAGTTTACACATTAAAGTTAGTTGATTTCATGCAAAGATTAAGTGCATCAGCGAAAGAGGTAATGTTTGAATTACACCACATATATTTTGTTTTTAGCCAGTTTATTAATGGACTATTGAATATTATAAATGATTATTATTATAAATGATTTACCTCTGTAATATGAATTTGTGCAAATCCTGTGTCAAATGTGCCTTCAGATTTTTTTGTTATATGCTTCATAAGTCAAGCTGAACAGGTGAAGAAATATATGACAGGAAGAGAAATTGGCTCAACAAAAGTGCTCAGCAGGTAGAAATTGATATGATAACTGCCCTAGTTCCGCTCCTCCAGCTGAGCTGCTCGTGTTCAGTCTCCATCTCTTAACCCCAGGGTTCCTACCCAACCTTCTCCTGCAGGATGACTGCTGACTGGCTTCCAGTTTGGAATGTTTATTCAAGGTTTTTTGCTTATTTGTCCTAGAAGAATCGAACCTGTCATCTCGTGCTGTCCACAACACATCATATTAAACCAGGCTGTTTGGTATATAGGGAATTTGCATTGGAATATTTGGATTGTGCTGTTCTCCAGTACCAGCACTGACTTGTGTTATACTGACTTCATTCATATCTTTTGAACTGGTGAGACAGGATGTGTAACCGTTGTTGTGTGTTTGATTCAGATGCTTGTCAGCACAGCTTGATTGTTATTTCAGATGCAGTGCCAGCTGAGCGCATTTCAACACAACCACTGAGTCTGGGTCCACTGAGAGTTCTCCGGTGAGAAGGCTGAGACATGGGAAGTCAACACCTTATTTTTCCTCCTATGAGAAGTTTGTTTCTTGAGGACAGTCCAGGTTTTCACCCCTAAGGGGATTTAAGAAGACACCAATATCCGTCATCTTCATTTAACATGATAAGAAAACACAGGAAGCTCTAAATGACAAGGTATTCCCAGGTCTTATCAGAAAGGGCTTTTGCATATTAAAGTACACTATGTATGGGTGATCGTTGTTGATTAAGTGATCAATAATTAATTTGGTCAATTAATTTATTTTAAGCCATCCTGTAAGGAAAGCTAATGGAAGACAGACCCCTTCTCCCCTTTTCCCTCAGGTCATTAACACTAAGGGACAGAATCAGTTCCTTTACACTCCACTTTGGTTGTTTCTGTACAAATCGCACTTTCATTTCTGATTTTAGTTCTCCCACATTACTAGCTGATGTACATAAAGAATCACTGTCATAAATCAATAACTCAACCTATTAACATATTCGCAGTGATGAGATGTGCAATCTAACTTACAAACCTTACACTGTCAGATGCAGGTTATGAACCAGACAGGCTCAACTTTTGGAACCAGTGTTCTACCAACTTGACCACTCTGGTGAGTTCTGTTGGTCTAATTGCACGTCTGAGTTGCGCTGTTTCTGACTGGCACTAGGTTCTGTACCAGTTTCCAGGGTTTCTGGCCTGGTGAGAGCTCTTGTTGTCAGGTTCTGGCTGGGTTCATGTTCCAGCTCACCAGGGGGTTTCCACTGATTGATCTCTGGAGTTCATGTCAAGGGGATTGAGTCTGGTGCAGCGCAAGCAGACCAGGGATGCCCAAGCATTACATGTACACTCAGTCATTCACATTCCATACCTGATTAATCATATTCAGGATTGCAGGAGACTGGGACCTTGTCTCTCTATCATTGGGCCCTCTCCTTATATAATGATTACTGTAGCTAATTTATGCGACACCTACACCTAACCTTAATCTCAGTAACCTAATGCAAATCTTCCGACTTCCTTTTTCAAAATAAGTTACAGTGTATGTAAAAAAAAATGTTTTCCTTGTAAGGACCAGCAAGATGTCCCAATAATGTAACAAATATCAGAGCTTTCTACCATTACACAGTGTAATATAAACAGTGGGGCAAAAAGGTATATAGTCACTCACTGATTGTGCAAGTTCTCCTACTTAGATGAGACAGGTCTGTAATTTTCATCATAGGTACTTTAACTATAAAAAACAAAATAAGAAAAAAAAAAATCAGGAAATCACATTGTTGGATTTTTTGAGAATTTCATTGTAAATCATGGTGGAAAATAAGTATTTGTTCACCCACAAACAAGCAAGATTTCTGGCTCTCACAGACCTGTAATTTCTTCTTTAAGAAGCTCCTCTGTCCTCCACTCATTACCTGTATTAATGGCACCTGTTTGACCTCGTTATCTGTATAAAAGACACCTGTTCACAACCTCAAACAGTCAGACTCCAAACTCAACCATGGCCAAGACCAAAGAGCTGTCGCAGTACAACAGGAAGGAAATTGTAGACCTGCACCAGACTGGAAAGAGTGAAACTACAATAGGCAAGCAGGTGGGAGCAATTGTAAGAAAATGTAAGACATACAAGATCATTGTTAATCTCCCTTGATCTGGGGCCCCACGCAAGATCTCATCCTGTGGGGTCAAAATGATCATGAGAACGGTGAGCAAAAATCCCAGAACTACATAGAGGAACCTGATGAATGACCTGCAGAGAGCTGGGACCAGCTACAGTGTGTGCAAACCTGGTGAAGACTTACAGGAAATGTTTGACCTCTGTCATTGCCAACAAAGGTTATGTTACAGTTGAACTTAAGTATTGAGTTGAACTTATTGACAAAATACTTATTTTCCACCATCAGTTACAATTAAATTCTTAAAAAATCCTACAATGTGATTTCCTGGATTTTTTCCCTTATTCTGTCTCTCATAGTTGAAGTGTACCTATGATGAAAATTACAGACCTCTCTCATCTTTCTAAGTAGGAAAACTTGCACAATCAGTGGCTGACTAAATACTTTTTTGCCCCACTGTACATGATCACATGTTTGTCTCGCAATCCTTGAGAGGACTTTCCACTGACCTAATGACTAATGTAGCTAATTAACGCTACACCTAAACCTTAATAACATAAAGCAAACCTTTTGGTTCTTTTAGAATTTTATTTATTTATTTATTTATTTATGTTTAAATAAAAGTTGCATTTTTTGTAAAAATGTATTTAAAGCAGTGAAGAGTGGTAACAAGTCAAAACTGCCATGTCTTTGCTATCAATAAGTGTAGGTAGAGAAGGTACACACACACACGAAAAAATATAACACTGTAACACTTTATATAGTACAACTGACCTAACACTTTTGACCGGAGGACACCAGAGTACCTGGAGGACCAAACAAGCACACACATTGCCCATAACATATACAGTACTTTGAAAAAGTATTTTTCCTGTTTTGTTTTTTTTCACATTTGTCATATTAAATATTCAGTAATGCAAAACCTAGAAAACCTATGTAAAACAGGAATTACCCATGTAAACTTAGCACTTTAACTGGTTTTGCCATTAACAGTAACTACTGCAACAAAATGTTTTGTCTAACTGGAGATTAGTCTTTCATATCACCATGGTAGAATGTTGGCCCAATCTCTTTGGCAGACTGGCTTTAATTTAGTAACAGTGGAATAAATTTGAATGTGAACTGCCCATTTAAGGTCTGGCCACAGTTTTGCAATGGGGTTCTAACCAGGTCTATGACTATACCGTTCACTTCAAAACCTTCATTCTGTTTCTTGATGCTATTCAGTGCTGGATATTAGCTCAGATCATTGTCTTGCTGCACAACCCAAGTTACAGTTGAGCGTCAAACAATGGACTGATAACTGAACAGTCTCCTTATGGCAAGCGATCAAGACACTGAAGCTACAAAGCATCCCAGCACCAAAACTCTACCACAATTATGTTTGACTGTTGTTATGATGTTCTTATTGTCATTTACATTTAGTCAATTAGCAGCAACCCTTGTCCAGAGCAACTTAAGTTTCCACCTCCCAAGTTTCGCATCAGGCATCTGGCTTAATTTCCTGGATGGCAGAATAAAACTCGAAATGCAATCTGTATAAAACTTAATTGAATCTCACAGTAAAGACACTGGATATCTTGATTAACATAGATGACCTGTCCGTCCATCTGGCTCATAGAGTAACAATAGTTTATTTTGGTTTTATTCAACGTCACTATCAGCAGCAATGGCCATTTTAGCAACAGAGACAATGTTACATCGATACACAAAGGTATATGTATATATATATGTATATATGCACTCAGATTGGGCCAATTTTGCGTAATCAAGTAACCTAATGCATGTCTTTGGCCTGTGGGAGGACACTGGAGCACCCTGAGTAAACCCACGTGGACACGGGGAGGAAATACATCTTCTTGCTGTGTGGGATGTTGCTACTCACTGAGCCACCACACTGCCCAAACAGCAAAAAATTGATGTCAGTTTGAACAACAAGCTCTTTTTGTTATGAGTCGACCATGGACAGGGTCCTGGTCGAGGGAGAGGGGTAGGGGATGGAGGACCCAAATGCAGGAAAATAAATATAAATGTGAAATATAAAATGTAAATAACAACTGTCTTAAATAAACAAAGAAATATACACACCTAGGTGTAACGGTGGGAGGATGGATGCAAGTGAGATGTGGAAAGCACCGGCATTCGTGGGAGTGACTGTGGCCAGGATTCGATCCTGAGTGTCTAGGGAGAGGGTGGCGAGTGAGTTACCACTAGGCCAAGTGGCCGTGAGAGGAACCGAGAATATAACAGACTAAGAGTGTAAGGGCAAACTGAAGGGCCGTATAAAACGGGCTCAAACAAAGGCAACGATCGCCTAAAAAGGCTTATGAGGGGAAATATAAGAGACAAGGAAATAACTGAACTAACGCCCCAGGCGCGAAAGGCAGAATAAGGCCAATTA
This sequence comes from Ancistrus triradiatus, assembly GCA_025084515.1. Taxonomy (NCBI): domain Eukaryota; kingdom Metazoa; phylum Chordata; class Actinopteri; order Siluriformes; family Loricariidae; genus Ancistrus; species Ancistrus triradiatus. Next base: position 256,223 of record JAJAGP010000753.1, on the reverse strand, counting down.
TGGTAAAAGAAACAAAATGGAGATCGCTATGCAGCGAGCCTAGGGGAGAGCTGCGCATGCACAGTAGGGGGATCTCCGAAGAGACCCAGGAGTAGCCGAGCGTAGCAGAGGCGTCTCTGCCGCGCTGCTCGGTGTGCAAGCGCTAAGAAAACAGGCCATAGAAAGGAGAACAGAGAACTCCCAACGGGGAGGGAGAATGCTGAGGCTACAACAAGCCGGGAGGCACCGGGGGAAAAAGAGTGGTGGCCGATAGGCGACGGTGACCGGCGAACGAGGAGCGCAGCGGAACAATGGAGGAAGAGAGGTCAGTGGTGATAAACTGTCCCTTCTCCTATCTGATTCCCTGGCAATTTTACCTCGAGTCTCCGAACTCTGCTCGGCTGATCCTCTTTTAGGACCAGTCGTACCTTTAAGCCCTATCAAAATCGCTACTGAAAACTCTTCGAAACGCAAGAGAAATCGCATATGAAAACCGATAGTGCGCCGTCGGCCGGCGCTTAGGAAGCGCTATTTATAGTGGTGCGGCCACCATGTTGTCGCGGCCGGCGTCTCCCTCCAGCTTGGCATGCCTGAACCGTAACACTTTTTTTGTAACTATATTACATTGACTACCAGATCTTACAGATTTCTTATGTATAACATTAGAATACATCTTTTTTTAATCAGAAAAAGCTCAAATCCACATACAGGTTTTCACCATTTTCCAGGCTCGATTAATGCAATGTAATGCTTGCTGGTCTGCCTTCATGCCCCATTGCTCCACTACAGAGCATTCAGAGTGCTGCAGCAAAGTTTTCTCATGTAACTGAAATCACTCCACTGGCTTCCTGTTTCAGTTAGGATCAAATTTCAACCACTTATCCTTTCTTTTCAGGCCGAAAAGTATTCTGCCCCACATTATTTACATTCTTTGATTTACAGCTACATACCTGCAAGCCAACTCAGTCATCCACATCAGGATGTCTGGAACAACCTTCTCTGAGATCTAACCATCCTTACAAGGCCAAATATCAATGCTCTGGTTTCTCATTGGTGGAATGATCTTCGACTCACATATTTAATTAATATTGAGAATACTCATCTATCCTCTGCACTTTTATTGTACCTCATCTGCTTTTTTTGTATAATATTTGTCTTTCTTTAAGCTCTTGGTTTTTATTATTATATGTGCCCTTAGTGTCAGACTGTGCACTCTGTTATATACTCTGTAGCATTACTTTGCAGTTTAATAGGTAATGAATGGTTACAGCTTATTGAGTACTTGCACCATGGCTCCTTCAACATTTTGCAAGTCGCTCTGCATAAGTCCCCTCATCCAGAGTGCTGGCTGCTACAATATTAAATGTACAATATTAAATGTATGAGTTTAATTAATTAAACATGTTTAAAACGCAACCACAACTACGGCTTTTTCTCACTACATTTCCCAGTGCTCATTACTCCCTCATGTGACTCCCCATGTCAAGCACTGTTGAGTGCTGGACAGTATCGTAGTGCATAATATACATTAACATTTGGGCTACAGTTGGGCAAAGTTGTTAACTAAATGGTTAATTTAGAATAAAGTACTGTATTATATCTCATGTAACTTATTGAATAACATATTGAAAGTGAAAAATAAGAAACAATTATTGCGCGACCACAGCTTTGCGCTGATTACATTTCCCAGCACTCATCATTCCAGCCATGACACTCCCTACATCATGCACTGTGGCCTTCATCATCTGAGTGCAGAAGAGTATACTAAGTATTGCTTGCCCGGGAAAATTTGAAATTCAAAATTCAGAATACAGTTTCTGCTGAATGTGAAATTATATTTAATATCGAATTCACATAATAAAGTCGAAATATCACAAGTCTGTCTATCGTAAAATGGGAAGTACCTCTATGGATTTCTCAGCCTTCCTGAATAGACTGTGCTTTAAGGGATATCCTCCATCGGGTTGCTGGTTTGGCACAGATGAAGTTCTCTTCTGCTCCGGAGTTGATGAGAGCTGGCTCAAACCACAGAAGCAGCATAACCTGAATTCCTAACACTGGCTTCACTCATTCTGCAACAGTTCGACTGACTCAGGTACAGTGGTGCTTGAAAGTTTGTGAACCCTTTAGAATTTTCTATATTTATGCATCTCTATGACCTAAAACATCATCAGATTTTCAAAAAAGTCGTAAAAATAGAAAAAAAGAGAACCCAGTTGAACAAATGAGACAAAAATATTATACTTGCTCATTTATTTATTGAGGAAAATGATCCAATATTACATATTAGTGAGTGGCAAAAGTATGTGAACCTTTGCTTTCAGTATCTGGTGTGACCCCCCTGTGCAGCAATAACTGCAGCTAAGCGTTTCCTGTAACTGTTGATCAGTCCTGCACACCGGCTTGGAGGAATTTTAGCCCATTCCTCCATACAGAACAGCTTCAACTCTGGGATGTTGGTGGGTTTCCTCAAATTAATTGCTTGTTTAAGGTCCTTCCACAACATTTCAATTGGATTAATGTCAGGACTTTGACTTGGTCATTCCAAAACATTAACTTTATTCTTCTTTAACCATTCTTTGGTAGAACGACTTGTGTGCTTAGGGTCGTTGTCTTGCTGCATGGGACCCACCTTCTCTTGAGATTCAGTTCATGGACAGATGTCCTGACATTTTCCTTTAGAATTCTCTCATATAATTCAGAATTCATTGATCCTTCAGTGATGGCAAGCCGTCCTGGTCCGATGCAGCAAAACAGGCCCAAACCATGATACTACCACCACCATGTTTCACAGATGGGATAAGGTTCTTATGCTGGAATGCAGTGTTTTCAATTCTCCAAACATAACGCTTTTCTTTTAAACCAAAAGTTATGTTTTGGTCTCATCCGTCCACAAAACATTCTTCCCCAATAGCCTTCTGGCTTGTCCACGTGATATTTAGCAAACTGCAGATGAGCAGCAATGTTCTTTTTGGAGAGTGGCTTTCTCCTTGCAACCCTGCTATGCTCACCAATGTTGTTCAGTGTTCTTCTGATGGTGGACTCATGAATATTAACACTGGCCAATGTGACAGAGGCCTTCAGTTGCTTAGAAATTACCCTGGGGTCCTTTGTGACCTCACCAACTATTACATGCCTTTGCTGTTGGAGTGATCTTTGTTGGTCGACCACTCTTGGAGGGTAACAATGTTCTTGAATTTCCTCCATTTGTACACAGTGTGAATAACTGTGGACTGGTGGAGTCCAACTCTTTAGAGATGGTTTTGTAACCTTTTCCAGCCAGATGAGCGTCAACAACTCTTTTTCTGAGATCCTCAGAAATCTCCTTTGTTCGTGCCATCATGCACTTCCACAAACATGTGTTGTGAAGAGCAGACTTTGATAGATCCCTGTTCTTTAAATAAAACAGGGTGCCCACTCACACCTGATTGTCATACCATTGATTGAAAACACCCGACTCTAATTTCACCTTCAAAGTAACTGCTAATCGTAGAGGTTCACTTACTTTTGCCACTCACTAATATGTAATATTGGATAATTTTCCTCAATAAATAAATGACCAAGTAAAACATTTTTGTCCCATTTGTTTAACTGGGTTCTCTTGATCTACTTTTAGGACTTGTGTGAAAATCTTATGATATTTTAGGTCATATTTATGCAGAAATATAGAACATTCTAAAGGGTTCACAAACTTTCAAGCACCACTGTACATAGGATTGGAGATTGAACCAGTGACAGTGCTAGGGAAAGCAGCATATGAGAGCATGCATCATGAAGCTGATCAACTTACTGAAGAGGGAGATTAGAGCATCCAGGGAGAGATTAGAATCATGGAAGGCCAATTCAGATTTGAGTGCTGGAACAGCAGCAATGGTATGTCTTTTTTAGAAAGTTTGATCACAGGGGAATTGGGGAGTTATCTTTATTTATCAGCTCCAGTGACCATTTCATGACAAGCACAAGGTTATGTTAAAACTAGTCATTCACGCTCACACCAGGCCAATTTAGTGTAATCACTACATTGACACAAGAGTGAACAGCTCATGTTGATTAATGACGTGGTTTGTCAGAGCCTGGATGAAAGGAGCGAGCTACAGCTACTGTTCAACCAGATGCTTATTATATGTCACCAGACACCACAGCCTTCATGTTCAGCGAAGTCTTCTGTAACAGAGAGCAGAGGTGAACACAGGATGACAGGTACAAACACGTTTTATTAAAAGATACACAGGGCAGACCAACCAAGATCAGCGAGCAAGAGCAGGGTGTGTGAATGGTCCAGTAATCAGAAACAGGAAGAACTGAGGATTCAGTGGAGGGACCAGAAGCTCAGGCAGTAGATGAGGTCAGGAGGGGAAGATTAAGATCTATGTCAAGGAAACTAGATCAGAAGAGAGTTTAAGCAATCTCCGAATCAAGCAGGAACCTCAAGATTACACAGGAAGGTGTGACTTTAATAAGGAGTATGATGAATGAGAAGTGGGAAACTGGTGCAGGGTACTTAAAAGATTGGCAAAGTAGAAAGGGGCAATAGTTGCATGAAAAGGTGTGAGTGGGAGGAGGCATCTGGGACCACTGAATGAGACCATGATAAGTCGAGCAGGAACTTTGCAAATGTGAAGCTTATTTCTTAAAAAAAAAGTTTTCTGTTATGGGAAGCCATGAATTTAATCACGGTGTCCATTATTTCCTGAAATGGGGAAAAATGTCGCTAACCTTATCCTAGGGCATGCAGGTATGTCCTCTATTCTGTTATGGGAAGCCATGAATTTAATCACTGTGTCATTATTTCTCTGAATGAAATGTCGCTAACCTATCCTAGGCATGCAGGTATGTCCTCTACAACATCAAGAGGATTCAATCATTATTTCCAGGGAATCCATCCAGGTGCTTGTCCAGTCTTTTGTTGTATCAATCTAGATGACTGCAATGCTGAGCCAGCAGGTCTTCCCATGCATGCAGCCAGATCCATGAAACTGATTCAAAATGCCGCAGCACATCTAGTTTTCAATTTAACAAACTTCTATCATGTCACCCCACTGCTAAATTCAGTCAATGGCTCCCTGTAGCTGTCTCAATCAGATTTAAAAGAATGATGCTCACTTAAAACATTTAAAAAAGCTCCATCCTACGTAATACTAGAAAACCAAGGATTCTATACTGTATCTACTGAAAGATGATTGCTGCCATTTTGACTATTTGACATTTGCATGATTATTTATAACGCAGCACAGAATAAACATGTCTTCCTTAAAATAGGCAATAAAAAGTTAGAAAAATAATGATAGGTTTTATAAGTTTTGATCATTATTTATTTATTGATTAATCAAAGTGCATGAAATTTTCATTTTATGCACTTTTTGTGAGCTGATGTGCAGCTAGACTACTTGCAGTCAACACAGGTAACTTTGACGTGCTGTGTACAGCTCCCGCAAATTGCTTTATGACATTGTGTAACAAATATCTTATTGTTTAGTCTAAAATAGTATTGTTTTCCTTGCCATGTCTGTTCACCTGGTACTACTTCCTTTTCTTCTCAACCTGCTGCTGTAGTAGCCGGGGAAAACAATTGGACATCCTTTGCTTTCATGTGATTCACTCCAAGTTTGTTTGCTAAGTTTCGAATGATGTTGTCTTATTCTGTTAATGTGTTGTTGTTCTAACGTGAAGTTTTAACAAGATGTTTTATAACCACTATGGCCTTCCAAGGTATACATGCTCAGACCATTTTGTGCTTTGTAATATTATTTTCATAAAAATGTCAGACTGAAATACGCTACAGTATATTAGACGTCACAGACTGATAGACATGTCTGGTTTATTATGTCAAAGTTATTACATCTCAAAATTTCAAAATGGTCAACATAACCATTTCAGTCATTCTAGAGTGTAAGGCTTTAATCAGTCCCCACTCTGTATCTTGTACCCTTTGAGTCTAAACCATGGCTTGACTGGAGCCACCTTATCAAGATTAAAGGAAGACATGCATCAAGACTCTTCTCTGTACTGGCATCAGGTGGTGGAATTAACTTCCACTGACTGGCCAAATGGCTGAATATTTTGCTGTCTTCAAGCAGTGACTAAAGAATCACCTATTCACTCAGCACTTATGCGAAGACTAAGACAATTAGTCTTACACAATTAAATAAGAAAACGTCATTGCAGCATTTGTTTATTCATACATCAACTCCTAACAAGGTTTTAGTAAGATTAGATTTGTGAGCTGTATGCTATTTGTGCTAGCATGAGGTAATGTCTACTAAGAAGAATATAAAGCACTTCTGTAAGCCACTCTGAATAAGGGCATCTGCTAAACGCTGTTAACGTAAATATGTTTCCCACACCCTTATCACATTTTGTCCTTAGGTATGTAACTTTTGCAGCTCAGCCAAGCATAACAAATTTTGTGATATGTTCCGTTTCATATATTTTTGAAGCATATTCTGGTGCCCACATTCCCTTTGATTACATTCTGATTAGATGTGTAATGGGCATCAATATGCAAATATTAAAACCTGCAGCTGCACAGGCACGGAATGCTTTATGTCTCAGAATACATCTATGCGCTTATCACAAGCTGTGTATTTATCTTCAGAGTTCTATATATATGCAAATGGAGTGGTAAAAAAATCCACTGGATATCAGTATGGATCCTAAGTGACATTGTGGGGAGACAGACACTTTGACAGAATTAACTACAAACTCTCTGAAGTCCTAATAGGAGATGTCTTTAACTATAGCAATCATAGGAGAAAGAGTGTAGCATCTCAAGCATGATATCGTGCTGTGTTCATTTGAAATTGTCTCAGAACTTGTGCCTGATACCAAGCGAGACTCATCATGCATCTATAAGGCATCTGTCATGAACTGGCAGACTGCTTTTAAATGGCAAGTCAAAGTCAGTGCTGTCAGTTTAACAGTTCAACCCATTGATCATAGGAGTATTGCTTTTCTGTCTCTATCTCTCTGGAAACGAAATGAGAATGTTACAGAGAACAGCATGGGGCCACCATTCGGCAGTGTCTTCATGTTTTGATCTTGACTTATTTTTTCCAACCTCCTCCTTATAATGAATAAAAACCGATATTTGTTAGCCAGTGCAAATGTTTAAAGGTAAAGGAGAGCAGGGACATACAGTGCCAAGAGAAAATCACCACACACCTTTGATGTAGTCACTATATCAATTTTATATCATATTATATGATCAGTTCCACAAGACCAGCAATGATCAGGTACTATTTGGGTGGTAGATCATTCTCAGCACTGCACTGACAATGATGTGGTGGTGGTGTGTTAGGGTGTGTTGCACTGGTAAGAGTTGATTAGAAAGAGCAGTGCTGCTGGACTTTGAATTTGTGTTCATCCTCTGACCACTAATAAAGGATTAGAGGATAACACACAGTACGCTGCCCACAGGATGCTGTTGGCTGGAAATTTCTGGTTGTTGGAATATCTTCAGTCCAGCGGTAACTCTGAGGTGTGTAAAACCTCAAACAGGACTGCTGTGTCTGATCCACTTATACCAGCACAACACACATGACTACCACATCAGTGTTACTGCAGTGCGCTGAGAATGATCCCCCACCCAAATAGTACCTGCTGTGTGCTGATCATGTGGGAGTCCTGACCGTTGAAAAACAGGTTGAAAGGGGGCTAACAAAGTATGAAGAACAACTTTTGTACGTCCGTCTGTAATTGTAGAACTACAAGGTGTACCTGTATTTTAAGTGAAGCTGGTAAAATGGAGAATGACAAGGAGTAGTAGTTGAAACAATGGTGTTTTAATATTATGGTTGACTGGCATATATGGTCATATACTGTAAGGATTTCCATTATGTATTATACAGTCACCGGCCAGTAATAATAGGTACATCGGCTTGTACCGGGTTAGATAAGCTTTTGCTTTCAGAACTGCCTTAATTCTCCTTGGCATAGATTCAACAAAATGCTGGAAATATTCCTCAGTGGTTATTGTCCATATTGACATGATAGCATCATGCAGTTGCTGCAGATTTGTCAGCTGCACAACCATTATGCAAATCTCTGGTTCCACCACATCCCAAAGGTGCTTGATTGGATTGAGATCTGGTGACTGTGGAGCCAATGAAAGGTTATTTCTCCTCTGACCTCTGGTATTGACAAGACATTTTCACCCTAGGGATGGCTGTGTGTGATAACCCCAGTAGATCAGCAGTTTCTGAAATAGTCAGACCAGCCCGTCTAGCACCAATATAAATGTTATGTTCAATGTCACCTAAATCACCTTGCTTCATCATTCTGATGATTGGTTTGAACTTCAGCAGGTCAGGTTGGCCATCTCTACTTGGCTAAATGCATTGAGTTGTTCCATTTGATTGGCTGATTAGATATTTGACTTAATGAGCAGTTGTACAGGTGTACCTAATAAAGTGGCTAGTGAGTGAATATTTTACCTCTACAAAATATATGTTATACTTAGATGAACATACACCTGCCATATATGTAAACACATTTGGAATTCTCAAATATGGCACAAATATGTTTACTGTATATTACAAGGTATATTTACTGTTTGTTTATTTAACATAATTTTGAGTATCAATGGCTATTTATGACAGACACAGTATTACATCAGTGCACAGGTTACTTTTGGAACTAGTCATACATACCCAGATTGGGCCAATTTAGCTAAATGTACTTAATGCATGTCTTTGGGCTATGGGAGGAAACCGGGGCACTCGGATTAAACCCACATTGACGCAGGGAGGACATGCAAACTCCACACAGGGCAGAGTACAAAGAAAAAAAAAATTGTGACGTTACAGCATTTAACCACTTTGTAATGTTACCATTCCTTCTCACAAGAGGTTTTGGCACTGAGGAAACCAACCGATTAAGTACTTCAGGTATTATTTTGTCCTATACATCTTGCAAAACACATTTTAAGATGTATCAGAATACTTTATTGATCCCCGAGGGGAAATTGCAGTCATTACAGTAGTGACAATTGTAGAAAAAACCATCTGTAGAAAAAATTAAATAAAAATAAACATTCTAAAATAGCTAATTTGCAAACAAAAATATAAATTTTCCTAAATGCACAAAATGACAATAGAATGACAATGAAAAACTGAAAGAAGGAGCTTAGATTATTGCAGTACTACAGTATAGGGATGTTATTGTAACATTTTTATTTTCAGAATTCTCCACACCATCTCTATTTTGGATGGGTCAGGACTACAGACTGGTCAGTCAGTCATACCTTCTTCTTCCACTGCTATGCCTTTGTAATGTGTGCAGCATGTGGTTTTGTATTATCTTGCTGAAAAATGCATGGACATCCATGGAAAAGATCTTCAGTCTTGAAGGTCATATGTTGCTCTAAAATCTCAGTGTACTTTTCTGCATTTATGGTGCCATCACAGAAGTGTAAATTAAAGGAGGAAAATCAGGGGCACTGACAGAGCCAGTCCATTTCTTCCACATAAAGACCTGGTGTCACGAGCACTGAGGAACGGTAGAGACGAGCGCAGATTCCAATTCAAAATAAAGTTTATTTTAACAGAAGAAGCACACAACTAAACAAACAAACAAACCTGAGCCAAACCAAAACTCAACTGAGGAGTCAAGCAAGAGTACATCCACAAATTGACGAACTTGAAACAAGCAGGTAATCCACAACGATCGGACGTGAAACGAGACAATACTACGCGCCGAACTTCTTTAACAGCCAAGCTTATATTGAGAGTCTCCCAGATGAGTTCAGTAAACAAACTGGGGTCCTTAGTGAGGAAGGAGCTCCCAGATTGGTCAGCAGTAGTCACTCTGTTCCCTGGAGGTTTATGGGCAATGTAGTTCCACTCGCTCACAGCAGAGGTGAGCGAGGGGAATAGCAGGGCGAGACCGTGGGGGATGACATTCCCCACCACGATTGAGCCCAGGAAGGTGCCAGGACTCCTCCAAAAATGGCTCTTCGGTCTCTGGTGACCTCCCGGGATGACACCTAGGAGGGTTGTGGTAAGTTCCATGCTTCTGGCAACAGGGCAACCAGACTCTGGAATGGACGTCCTCCAGGAATTGAAACGGATGTCCACTGGACAAGCACTGGAACTGACGTCATATGGACGGACCCTGGGACGGATGTCGCCTGGATGGACCCTGGGACAGACGTCGTCTGGACAGACAATGGGACAGACGACTTCTGGACGGACTCTGGAACAGACGTCATCTGGATTGCCTGTGGAACAGATGACTTCTGGGACCCAGTGAGCGTGGGATTGGGCTTGACCCTGACCACGACTGGACCCCTTGAACATACTGCGACATAAGCTTGCTCATAATCTGGATACTCGCTCATAACCTATGCAAAACGGGAAAAAACTAAAATACCTGGTGCATTGTTCCACAAACTGCCGATAGAGGGCCGGATTACCATCATACAGTTTCGGAAAGTACTGTACCACCTGGGAATTCGCCGTCTGCATAATTGTAGGTGTAGTATTTTGTCATGAGCGGAAACCAATAATCCAGGAAAAAAACAGGAATAATCCACGCTAGATGGATATACAAAGCACGGGAAAGAATGCGCAACAAGCCATTAATCCACAACGATTGGACGTGAAATGGGCAGGAAGTCCACAACGGATGGAGGCGCTCAGATAAAGCCGAGACAACACTATGCACCAAACATCTTTGTAATTATTCTTTTAACAGTTTTATACATTTCAATAATTTGCTCCTGCATTTGTTGACAAACTGGAGATACTCTGACCATCTTTGTTCCTCAAAATCTCAACTTTTTGTGGATACTTCTGTGTACAAAATCATATCACTATTTTGGTCAGGAATGGTGTGATTGTATAGGGCTTTGCGGTTGGACTTTGGGGGGCCCTGCACTCAGTCAGCTTTTGACCTATGCTCATGAAATTTGGCCCCGGTTTGGTCCTCTGAGGTGACATGTGATGCCCATGGGGCCCCTGAGGTCCCCGGCTGGTGACCATATCATTGACCATATGGAGATAAAATTTGGCAGGCTTGGTCCCGGGGTGCATCTCTCTAGTTTTCATTATAATTGTACATAATTTTGTTTTGGACTTCCTTTGGCAGCTCCTGCCTATAAATGAATGTGAGTAATATCATATGATTACCATGATGAAAAATAAATACATATGGTTATATTCTTTCATTCAACAATAATATAACTATGTTTGTTAATATCACAGGGTTTGTTTGGCAAGATTTTCCATAGTTGACTTTTGTGTTTGTAGATATACATAATGCACATACAATTATGTGTAAGAAGGCAACAAATTATATTCTCTATATTTACTTGTGGGGGTTGCACAATTACTCCATGTTTGACATATAACAGGGGTACAAACATTGCCATAAATTGAACGTACATGTTTGGTTTATATATGACAAATGACATCACTGTACTTATATAGAGAAATATATGTTCATGTATTATGTTTCTGTGAATTACCAATAAATATAGGATTTCACAGAAGAATAAGTATATTTTTCACACCATTTATTGAATATAATGGGATATTTCCTCTACATGAGCACACAGGCCAGCTAACTTTTATCAACTGCAATTTCAGATGAATGAAGTGCAACTGACTTCAACCCCTTTCACACCTGAGGAAGTTTTCTTATTAATTCCCAAAAAATACACTGATCTTCACAGCCTTTTTACTTTCATACTCTAAGTGGAACTTATCTGAATGTTTTGTAGAGCTAATTTCAAAATACAACTTGTCATAGTGGGATAATAAATGCTCAGAATGACAACATTTATGAGAAAGTGTGCAGCTAAACTGTATCTGTGGAATGAGGCATCCCATCTCTACCAAATCATGTTCTACTTTAAAGTCCTTACTTAAATCAGAATAAGCATTATTGTTCTGAGTACAGCAGATAGGATGATTTTTGATATTGATGTTTCATTCTTGCTGTAATGAGTCACCAGGATTGGAGGATTGGAATCAGGTGTAGGTTTATTAAATAAGTGACAAATGTGGGGCGAAAACGGAGAATGTCCTCAGCGGGCGAAGGAGCAAAACCAGTGGGTAGTCCATGCTAGATGAAGGGGCATAACCATTGAATAATCCCCAATGTGTGACGAAGAAAAATCGGAACGTAGTCCACACAGGGAAACTGAGCAAAACTAGAGCATAATCCACACAGGAAACAGAACAAAACCAGAGCGTAATCCTCACAGGGAAACAGAGCCAACTGGAACATAATCCACACATGCAAAGGGTGAAACCATACACGCTCGTTACACTCGACAATGTCATCTCTCACCACCAAGGTTATAGGTTGTATGGAACAGCTGAGTCCAATAACCAATCCGAGTCCCATGACCATTCAGGGACTCCTGGATTGGCTGGCGAAACCCCACGTGAACTGTCAAGGAACCGAGGGCAAAACTGTCACACTCGCTCATTGCAGGTGAGCAAGAGGAAAACCTGAGCAAGACTGTGGGGCATGACATACCCTCCACTAAGGAGTTTGAGACGAAGCCAGAACTCCTCAAAAATGGCCCCTTGGACTCTCCACATCCTCTGGTGGTTTTCTTTCTGAATGGACGGTCTCTAGAGCAGAACTGCTCTGGATGGTCTCTGTGATGGGCATCATCTTGGCAGTCTCAGATGGAGATGGTCTCTGAGACAGGCACGGACGTCCTTGTTTGACAACCCCTGGACAGACCCAGGAACTGCTGCCTTCTGGACAGACTCAGGAACTGCTCTCCTCTGGACAGGCTCTGTAACAGACATCTGCTGGACTGGCTTATGAACAAAGGTCTTCTGGACAGGCTCTGTAATGGACATCCTCTGGGTGAGCTCATGAATGAATGTCTCCTGGGCGAACCCTGGAACGGACATCTTCTGGACAGTCTCTGAAACAGATGAGCTCTGGACGAGCTCAGGAAGAAACTGAATCAGAAACAGATGTTCTCAGAACAGACACTGGACCGGACATCCTCTGGACAGGCACTAGACCAGACATCCTCTGGACTGGTTCAGGAATGGATGTCCTCTGGACCGGCTCAGGGACAGACATCCTCCCAACCTGCTCGGGATTGGGTTTCTTATGGATTCTGGCAACCACGAAATCAGACCCAGCCCTAGCAACGACTGGCACCCTCAAATGAGCAGAGAATGGTGGATCCACAAAATGGCGAACTAGACATGGTATGAACTGACCGCTGAGGTGCCTAGGTCCCACCTTAATGTTAGCTAGTATTGGCCCCTGTGTCATCCTAATTCCGAACTGTGATTCCCCAGAGTCCCCAGGAATGCGGCCACGTGTGATCTCTTCCAACTTCCGATCCTGCTCTGCTAAGCGCTTGCAGAAACCTGCTGATTCTGTATTTTGGCAAGGTGGTCTGTAACTAATCACCAGGATGGGAGGATTGGAATCAGGTGCAGGTTTATTAAATAAGTGACAAATGCAGGGTGAAAAGCGGAGGATGTCCTCAGCCGGTGAAGGAGCAAAACCAGTGGGTAGTTCATGCTAGATAAAGGGGCACAACCAGTGAATGATCCGCAATGTGTGAAGCAAAACAAGAACGTAGACCTTACAGGGAAACTGAGCGAAACCGGAGCGCAATCCTCACAGGGAAACATAGCCAAACCATAACGTAATCCACACATCCAATGGGTGAAACCATATGCATTCGTTACGCTTGACAAGATCAAACACCTCCCAACGAGCATCTCTCAACGCTAAGGTTATAAGCTGTATGAAAATGCCATAACCAGTCTGAGTCTAATAACCAATCCGAGTCCTGTGACCATGGAGGGACTCCCGGATTGGCTGGTGAAACCCCGTGTGACCAGTCGAGGAACTGGTCACAAAACTGTCACACTCACTCATTGCAGCGGTGAGTGAGGGGAAAACCTGAGCGAGACCATGGGGTGTGGCACATGCAGACTACAGCTTTCACAAACCAAGTCAAATGTTTTATAAAGTGCTTTTACAACAAAACATTGACTCAAAGCAGTTTAATGACTGTCTACACCCACAGCCATAACTGAGGAAGCCTAGGGTGACTGTGGCAAGGAAAAAGTCCTTAAATATCCTAAGGAAAAAACTTTGGGAAGCTGACATATTGCTCTATGATGTGGTCTTAGTAATGGCATGAAGATTAGAATTTTTGATGGAAGAACAGCTTGAGTAAAGACGAACTGGTACCAGAATAACATCTAAGTGTGTGGACTGGAACTGGCACCAGAAGAAGAGCTCTGAGAAACAACAGAATATGTAGTTAGTGATGTTATGAACAGAAGTCTATTAACAGAACTGTTATGCAACTGCAGCATGAGATTTCAGCAGGACTAACTATGTCTGCATGTCTAGAAAGGGAAAAACCAAGAAGGTAACAAACACATCCAAGAGGGATCAATGAGGCAACCCAACCCAACTCTCCAGCAACCAACAAACTGAGCCGGTTCGTGCATGAGAGCTAAAAGAGCCAACTTCAGATAAACACAACACAATTTGCTTTTAACCCCTGACTTTGCCCTCTGTCTAAGACAAAGGATGTACCACTTTAATGTTTGATTATTACATAAACAAAACGGTAACAATCAATCACGTAGAAACAGGTTTAGTCAAGGTTTAATAGCTGCATATTAAGAGGATTTTGGGCAAGTACAGCCAAAGCTTAAGTGTTTGAAATTTAAAATAATAAGTATAACCCCATATCTTATCTGCTTCTTCTTCCTTTCGGCTTCTCCCTTTATCCGGGGTCACCACAGACGAGTTAAACGTTTTCCACCTCACCCTGTCCTCCACGTCCTCTCTCTCACACCCCAACTCCCTGCATATCTTCATTTCCACAAACAATAACTCCTCTTTGGTCTTCCCTCTGTCTCTGCTGGCAGCTCCATCGGCCACATCCTCCTATCAATATTATCCACTTATCCTTCCCTCTGCACAGTCCCAACCATCTTTCTCATCTTCCCTCTCGAATTTTGTCTCCCAACCTGTGCTGTCCTCTGATGATCTCATTTCCTAATCCCTTCCACCTAGACCTCCTAAAGAGAACCTCACATCTTAAGGTTCTGCCACACCCCCAGCTTCTGCTTTCCTGTTCTCTTTGTCAGTGCCACGGTCTCTAAGCTATACAACAATGCTGGTCTCACTACTCTCTTATAAATCTTACCTTTCACTTTTGCTGCGACCGTTTGTCACACAGCACTCCTGACACTCTTCTCCCCCACTACAAACCCTGCCGAACTCTCTTCGTTACCGCCTTGTCCACACTACCCCATTTCCGTGGACATTGGATCCCAAGTACCTAACTCCGGGACGTTGTGACCACTGATCCCTTAGGCCTACGGGTGCCACCGTCTTCGCTGTCATTTACACACATGTATGCGTGGGTACTACAAGTGGTGACTTGCATCAGGCTCTCCGGGCCAAAAGAGGATACGCCACCTCCCAAGGTCTCTGCTCCTGGTCACTGTGCTCACGACCGAGCACAAGGTCGTCTGCAAACATCATAGGGCCACACGGCGAGGCCGGGCGGACCGCATCGGTTAGGAGACATCACCAGAGCAAACAAGAAGGGACTCGGGGCCAATCCTTGATGCGGTCCCAACCTCGACCTTGAAGCTATCTGTGCACTCCTACAGCACATCTCACTGCTGTCATGAATGCTTGGGTTCATACAGGGCCCGGCACGAAGCGAACGTACTGTTCAGCCACGCCGAAACGGCCTGGCCGCAGACACCACCACGTTCCGCCCTTGGCACCCGGGCAAACTGGCTCTCAATCCACAAAGGACGCAGGGGTAAGCGCGGGTCTGGCCAGCGCTAGACGGCCAGCGCAGGCGCAAAGCAAAGGCCGCATGCCATGGGCTCGGGGCGCGGCGGGGCATGGGGAACCATAACGGTGTGTGCACACACTGTCACACCTCCGGCGGGAGCCCGAGCGGCCGCAACGCGCGCCCAAAACTTCATGGGGTGGCGCTCAACGGTATGCCCCCTGGAAGAGCCACAACGCGGGACAGCACCCGCGCGGAAAAGCGTACAAAAGGAAAAACCGGGGCAGCCAGGGCCGCCGGCAGACGCGCAGTCAACCCAGAAGGTGCCAAGGAATAAGCGAGGCCAAACACCACCCCGAGCGCGCCGAGACGGGGCCCCGACCGCAAACCCGGGATGGGGCATCAGGGCCACGGCTGGCCCGGGGGCGGCCTGCCGGTGGCAAAGCGGGCTCACGGCGCGGCCGCGCGAAGCGGGGGCGAAGCCGGGGGCCAGAATGCCAGCCACAAGGGCTCCAGTCTACACCATCCAGCCGTCGGTGCCGGGCTGGGCTGGCAATTGCAGCAACGGCCGCAAAAGACTGCGGGCCAGCGGGCCCGCACCCGCGCCCGCGCCGCACCGGACCGACAGGGGCCAGGGCAGCCGGGAGCACAACTGCCCCGGCTCCCGCCGGCGCCACGCGACCGCGCGGCGCGCCAGCAGGAGACAACGCCGGCGCCGCCGGCCCGATGGCGAAACCTTGCCGAAACGCAGCGGAGGCCGGCTGCTGGCCGGGGCACCGCCCGCGTGGGCCCGGGCCGAGCAGGCGCCTGGGTACGCCGGCCGACGCTCAGAGGCCCGGGCCCGGCCCAGGGTGCGCAGGGCGGTCGGGGCTGACCCGCGGGCGCGGAAGAACCGCCGGCACGGCCGCGGCCACCACCAAGTGGCCGGGGCAGCCGGGGCCGGGCCAAAACACCCAAGACCGGGGGACAGGCTGGCGAAGGACGGGGGCTGCTACACCCAGGCCGCTGGGCCGTCTTTCAGCCCCAAAGACGTTCCAGCTCCTCTCTGAACTCCTTACCATATTCTCCGGGCGCAACGTCCACCCACATGGGGGCCCCAACCACAGGGGTGCCGCGCCGGCTGCTGCGGGGGCCGCGGGCGGGCCTCGGCCGAACCACCAGAGCCAGCCGGCACACCACCATCCGAGGCTGCTACTACAACGCCCGCGGCCACTACCGGACAAGCACACCAAGCCGCGGGGAACAACCGCGGCGACAAAGGAGGGAGGGCAACGCGCGCGCCGCCGCCACGCTTATAAGGCACCTAGGCGGCCGCCGTGGGTGTGGGAATTATGGGGGTAACCACAGCCAGGGCCAGCCGCGGTGCAAAAGCCACCAACAGCGGCCGGCTGAGGGTCCGATCCTAACACCAAACCGGCCCCAGCACGGGCCGCAGCGCCGGTAGTACCTTCACCACATGACCATGGAAATCGGCACCAGCACCAGGCCGCTCCTCCTGGGAGGAGCGCACCGGCAGCGAACGCCCCCAGAAGCCCGCGGGGGCGCTAAGTCACAGCCAACGTGTGGGGGCAGAGCCACGAACACCAGCACCATGACAAACAACACAAACACACCCGCAAGGGCCAGGGCAACAAGAGGAGCCGGGCACACCCGGGGCAGAGCACCGCAAACGACAGGCGGGACGAGTCCTCTCCGTCAGGGACACACCAACGCAAGGCGCGGCCCATCCACCCATGGTAGCAACAGTTGAAAAAAAAAACCCTGCAACCAATGCAGCGAGCCGTTGCTACCCTTCCACTTTGGCTCCTGCACACACCAAACATTGAAAACCTTGCTCCTCGCCGCGTGCATCATATCAGCCAGCGCTGCTAAACCTTTCCCTGGCCAGCGTCCCTACAGTTAGGGGTGCTACTCTCGTGCTATATTCTGGCCCTCCTGATTTTCTCTGTCCTCCTCACCCACACGCTTTCCCTCCTCTTCGTCTTCGCAAACAGTAGCCAATTTTCGCTTGTACCCGAATAAAAAAACAGTGTTGCTACCAGTACCAGTTGAACGGTCGTTTGTTAACCCGGGCCCGCAACCGAATCGGTATGGTGAAATTATTATGACTCGCATACTTTATTTTGGCAAATGATTTAATTACAACACTGGATTGCCCTTCTGATGACAACCCTCACCATTTAATCCGGGCCTTGGGACCAACACTAGAAAACCCGCCTGAGCAATCAAAAGCGCTGGTTTATGTATAAGCCTCCATAATGAGTAGTTTGTTAATTATTTAATATTTAATTATTAATTATTTAAGGTTCTGGATTAATTTATTATTGTTTGTTATTCGGTATTAGATTATTATTATTAGTATTAACTGGATCCAGTAAACATGAGATGACATCCACGGAGTTGATCACCCTCAAGAACAATTCAAGTAGTAAAATTAATGGAAAAATATTCTAGTCTCTTTACAGCTAATTTAACAGACATCTACGCCAGTGTTGCATCTGGAAGGTTGCTGACTAGCCTGGTGTTGTGAGGAGTATTGATTTTTATGCTGAAATATTTCCTAACTTATCATTACTAAATTCATGGATTCTTGTACGGTTGCAATCATATGTATTCCAGAGTCAATTTCTGTAATGTTACTAGTTAGCCTGGAGACTGTATGACCCACAAATCTGAGCTGCTTGTTTTAAGGTACAGGTGTGATCATTAACATAGTGCTAGGCTTTTTCCCCTAATAAATTTGACCTCAACATTATCTAAAGTTGAGTGAAACAAACATTATAACTGGTGGGCTACTCATTGGGCTCTGTAGGTGTTTAAATATTAAGCCTGGTAAGTTATTAATAAACCCAGCTAATGTAGCAGATGTAATGGTGCGCTTGGTGTGATAATGAGGTAGTAGATAGGTAGATAGATATTATTAGCTACAGGTAGCTCATATACTAAGATATAGAGATCAAAGAACAAATCACGAGGTTATCTACTGCGAGACAACAGTGGTGGGTTGGTCCCATCATGAGTGATACCCATGGATTCTGAAATTGACTCAAATTAAATGTAAGTGGATCTTGCTCATTTCCAAAGTGAATATTAAAATCACCTACAATTAAATCTTTATCATTTGAAAGTACTTGTCATGAAAGAAAATTTCTGAAAAATAATCTGGAAAAAACATGATTTGTAATTACCTGAAAAAGGATAAGTCACACTGAGAATCAGTATTTCAAACAAATTAGCCTTCCATAAGATTTAGCAATTTAAGTCTTTGTCAAAATTGTAGCTACTCTTCCCTCATGATCATTACAAATAAGATTTTGAACATATCTATATCCAGGAGGGGAGGATACACTTAAAGCTAAATATTCATCTGGTGTAGTCCAAATTTCAGTATGACAAAATTCATGAAAACAAACAAACAAATAAAGAAAGAAAACAACAACAAAAAAGCAGTGTGAACTTAACGATATTTCATGTTTTGTCTGGTCAGCTTCATTCACTTGTTAATATGAATCCATTTCTGCATTTCAGGCATGCAACACATTCTAAAAAAGAAAAGTTGGGCAATTTAGGGCTAGTAATGGAATGAAAAAAGAAATACCGTATTTTTCGGATTTACCGTAATTACCATAAAGCGCACCGGATTATAAGACGCAATATCAACGATCGGCTGCTAACGGGTATATTTTCATACATAACGTGCACCGGGTTATAAGGCGCATGAAATGAAACAAAACTCTTAAGTTCCGTCGGAAGCTCAGTTTGGTTTTCTTTACCTGCCTCAGGGCATCTTCTTGCTTCCTCCCTTCCGTACCAATGATTCGTTAATGTTTGAATTCCTCCTCGCAGCTGCTCTATGTCCATTTTGGTACTGCGTGACCGATAGCGTTGTGTTTGAAATCTGCTTTGAAAATGGATGAATGAATGCACGTACCCTAATGCTGAAGCACATACCATATTACTCCGCGATGATGTGCACTACGGTTGCCGTAAGCTTCGCAACTTACCAAGGCCGTGCTAAAACATTTTGACAGATTTATGAGCACTGTGTACCATCTACAATCGGTTCGTGGTCAGAAAGCACAGCCAGAATTAATTCATACATTAGACGCACCGCATTTTAAGGCGCACTGTCGATTTTTGAGAAGGTTAAAGGATTTTAAGTGCGCCTTATGGTCCGAAAAATATGGTAATGTTGTGATTTCAAGCAGGTGATGTCAACAGCTGATTATAATCACGATTTGGTACAAAAGCAGCATTTTTTGGCAAAGTGGAGAGCCACTGGTGACCTTTGCACCTCGAAGACTCAGTCTTTTATAAATACTGCTGTTGTACCAAATCATAATTATAATCAACTGCAGATGTCACCTGTTTGAAATTACATTATTATTATTTACTTATTTATTTTTACCTCATTATTAGCCCTAAATTGCCCTGTCCCAATTTTTTTGGAATGTGTTGTAGACCTGAAATGCAGGAATGTTTCTTTTTTAACAAATGTAGCAAAAATCAAAGTAAATATATAAAACACTGCAAGTTTTTTTTGTTGTTGTTGTTGTTGTTTTTGTTTTTGTTTTATCCTTGTCCATACCATAACAATGTTTTCCTAATTTGTAGTTGTAATTTCATTTAGAATTGCTGCTTAAGTTGCGAGTAATCTAATGTTATCTATGTAATGTAATGTAATGTAACCCTAGCTTTAGTTTAATTGTATTTCTTTTTATGAGAGCTATTTATGTTTACACTAATGATTTTATTAAAACAAACCTTTTGAGTGTATTTACATTTATGGTGACGTGGGTAACAGATACAGTTTCAGTCACTTATCCACACTCATATTGTGACTTCAAACACAACACTAAGTAGGCCTGTGAATCCAGACTGCTTACACTCAAAGCTTTATCAGTAGCCCACTCTAATTCTAATAGCTGGATGCATGTCTCTCAAACTTCAAATCTTCTCTGTTATACTAGCTACAAGTCTACATCTATCCCAGATGAAACCTACTCTAATGACTGAGGTAGAATAACTATGCCACACTCAGCACAGGTAACAAGCATAGCAGAATCCATATCAAAAACAATGAATGAATGAAAAATATGTAGTTTTTGTTCAGCCTTGGTTGAGGCGATTCAGCTGGTAGTAGACAATAGACGTCTTAATTATTGAGTACGCTGGTAGAGGGCGGCATGTTGGTGCAAGAGGGTAGAGTGGTCACCTCACAGCTCCAGAGATCCATGACTCAATCCCAGCCTTGAATTCTGCCTGCGTGAAGTTTGCATGTTCTTCCCGTGTCCACGTGGGTTTACTCCAGGTGCTCCAGGTGCTTTCCTCTCACATTCCAAAGACATAGATTAGGTTAGTTGGTTGGTCTAAATTGTCCCAATGTAAATGTGTCTGACTAGTTTCGATGTAACCTTACTCCTGTCATGCATAGTTGTTGCATCAGCTATTGTTGCTGAGGCGAAGTCAAATAAATAAATAAACAAACAATACTGGTAAAATAATAATTAAAAAACAATTCTGGTAGTCCAATAGACTTTTTAGTTATCTCATATTATTGATTTACAGTTTAAATAGAATTCACCAGTAATAAAAGGAAAAAAAAAGAGATTAAACAATTATTAAATTATTGGGTGGTGAAGCTGAGAATTAGGAAATTAGGAATAGGAATAATAACAGCTAACAACTACAAACAAGGCATATGAACTATGTGGTAAGTCAGAGCAAACAAACAGGCACTCACAGTTTTCTATACCAGGTTTTCAGTGGAATAAAAGTTTGCAGATCCTTACATTTTCTATGGGATACATGTCAGAGAAGAAAATCATTATCTTACTTAAGGATGCTGCTACCAAGTTTTAAGTTTCTAATTGTCTTGGTGTTCTACATGTCTTGAGGTGTGGTTCCAGTCATCTACATAATGCACCAGTACAGTTTTCAACAAATTGAGCCAGTTGTAATCAAATTGTGAATCTTTTCTGAACAATGTAATATTTGTGTGGTCCTATGACTATAATTGCATATAATTGTCTATATAAGCTTTTGTGACCATTAGATGTTTGGAAACTACTCATAAATAACTCACACACTTCTTGAGGTTCACAGTTTTTGGCTGAGTTGTGTAATCTTCTTATAGCATCAAGAGCAAAATGACTCAAGACAGACATAAATACAGTCATAGGTTTACTCCTACAATAATTAAGAGTTAATCGGGAGCTACTAAAAGTCATTACTGAATGTCTGATATCTTCTAGACTGTTGAAAGAGCCAGTGAACGTGATGTATGTAAATGTTTGGCTCACTGGAAGTCTGATCTGGTGAATTAAAATAGAAATAAATTATTGATTTAAAATGAACTCTGAAAAAAGAAGATACCATAGCTGACTGGTAAAATGAATTTATGGGTGTAAGTATATGAGTAACATAAAACTGGGGAGATTGGGGGAAGTTGGAAAGTTTTTAGCCTAACTGTATGCAAACATTTACGCTCAACTATAACATATTTATGCAAATTATATTCAACCATTAACAAGTCAGTTAAGCGAGAGGACTCAAGAGAGGACTCAATTCTATGATCTACAAGAAAGGTGCTCATGCATTTTTACCTTAAAATGTGCACTCGCAAAATATGTAATATTCCTTGCAATATTTGATTATTTCCCCATTTAGAAAACCAACAAAACATGTAATTGTAGGGTAAAGTCTTGCATTAAATTCTTAATATGCCATGAGTCGATGTGCCATCTATTTTAATGTAGTAAACAAAACACAAAGGTTATTTCTGTGAACGTCTTAGATGACTCAAGGTCAGCTAAATGACTGTATTCTGGACTGCATCCTCGCACCTCCGCTGGGACCTGAGGTTTTCCCACCATGTCAATTCCAGCCTCCAGCATAAAGACTTCGGCCTCCAGATGGGAGCTGGAAGTACCAGTTTTGTCCAGGTGCCAGCACCACACAGCAGGGTGTGAAGGTCAAGCAAAACCATCTGAGCTGAGGTGGATTTTGTCCTGAAGACAGATCCTGTCAGGGTCAGCCGATCTTGCAAGCCCCCTGCCATGGGAGCTGACACACACGTCAAGTGCCTAAGGTCTGTAAGATACCTCGCAAAACCTTCTTACCACTCAACAGGGTGAATACAGTGTTTTTACTGTTCTGTCAAATGAATAAAGCTCCCTGAAGGTAAGGTAGAAAAACAGCTAATATAATAACAAAAACCACCACCCACTCTTTGTTTAGTGACTCTAGATAAGACTTGAATCCTATGCCTACAGCCTCTTATTTTTGTCTTTCAAGGTATATTCTATCTCTCTGTCTTTCTGATGTCAGTTTTTTTATTTTTTCCTTTGAAAAATAGCAATATCATTGAAGTTAACAATGTAAACTGTCCAGGTTTGTGTGTGTGTGTGTGTGTGTGTGTGTGTGTGTGTATGTGTGTGTGTGCAATGCATTGATTCTAAAAAAAAACATAAACAAAACAAAAAAAAAGCAAGTTTTTTCCCATCATTCTGCATTCAAAACCCCATAACGACAAAATGAAAACAGAATTTTACAAATGTTTGCTAATTTGTTGAAAAGGAAAACTATAATATTGCATTGGCATAAGTATTCAGCTCCTTTATTCTGTACTTAGTTCAGAGCACCTTTGGCAGTGATTACAGCCTCCAGTCATCTTGGGTATCTTGGGTAATGGTTTGCACACCTGGATTTGGGGATTTTCTGCCATTCTTCTCTGCAGATCCTATCAAGCTCTGTTGTGTTGTATGGGGACTGTCAGTGGGCAGCAATTTTCAGAACAGAGATGTTCAATTGGGTTCAAGTCAGGGCTCTAGTGGGCCACTCAGGGACATTCACAAAGTTATCCCTAAGCCACTCCTGTGTTGTCTTGACTGTGTGCTTAAGTCTCGCTGACCCAGCTGCTGAAAAACACCCCCACAGCATGATGCTGCCACCATCATGCTTATCTATAGGGATGGTATTGGGAAAGTGATGAGCAGTGCGGGGTTTCCTCCAGACATGACATTTAGAAGTTATGCCAAAAAGTTTAATCATGGTTTCATCAGACCAGAGAATCTAGGAAGAACTCTAGAAAGTATCCTGGTTGTTCCAAATTTCTTCAGTATAAGAATTATGGAGGTTACAGTGCAGAGGAAATGTTTTGTAGCCTTCTCCAGATCTGTGCCTTCTGTGCTCAACAGGCTTGTTTTTTTGCTCTGATATGCATTGTTAGCTGTGACACCTTATATAGACAGGTTTGTGTCCAAATCACGTCCAATACACTGAATTATGAAAACAACAGGCATAAAGTACTGGGTCGGAGAATGTGACCTTTTCAAGAACTATTTTACAAATTGGTGGGACACTTAAGGCCTATTCAAACCAAGTCTGATTCCGTCAAGTTTTGAAAAAGAACACACGTAAATTAATGCCGTCCTTCACGCAGAGTCCAAAACTGATGGACTGTGTACCTTTTTTATGCGGAACCTGTTCTAATTTCAGTTAAAATCAGGCTAACTAACCAGAGCCTGGTTGGCAGGCAGAACAGCTCATCCTACTAGTAGCAGAGCACAAGAGCGTATATGACAAGCAACACGCTGACTATAAAAACATGGATATTAGAGAAAGTATCAGAGGAATATAAATGAAAGGCTGGAGAATGATAGTGATAAACCTCACAGTGAATGTATGCAACTGTTTTCTTGTTTATCTAAGTGCATTCTAGTCTGTTCATGCTAACAAAACACGCAAACTATAGCTTTCCTCACTAATCTTCGCTCATGTCTTTGTTTTCTTTAATGTTATGTGAAAAAGACAACAAAATCTCTGTGGCACATTAAGAAAAGTGAAATTAAAGAAAGCAAAAGTGGACAGGAAGTTTTCATAGTCCCAGAAATTGAATCTGTTCATCTGGACATAAGGTTTGTGGGAGAAACGTTTCGTCACTCATCTAGGTGACTTCTTCAGTCGAGACATTAGTTGAGTAGAGTGGAGTAGAAATAAACTTCAGTAGAAGTAATAGCAACTCTAAATTCTTAAGAAAATTCCATTGTTATGTCATAAAGTGGTGGCTCAGTGAGTAAAGTAATTGACTACTGACCCAGAGTAAAGTCTCACTGACTCAAACTGTCACTGTTGGGCCCTGAGCCCTCAAGTACTTGAATTGTATAAATGTTGTAAGCATTAATAATGACCATCAGCTCTGTCAACACCCATGTAGTCTCCATAATTAAAGGAAAACAAATGACATGGCCATGGATCAATGTACCACAGTCCCAGTGAAAACTATTCAGATCCCTTCTAATTTCATCTGATCACAAAGATGTGGCAGTCTGGAAACGACTGCAAGTTACCGGAAGGGACTGAATACACATTGTGGAACCTAGCTGATCATAGTAGTCTCTGAAATACATGAATACCCCACTACTTAATACAGTGAAGGCATTAAACCGAGGTGTTGGCATATACAGTGGGCTGCATACCAAATGTATGTAGACAACGCTTCTAGGTCGTGATCTCTGCTAGTTCAGCCAGACTAGGATGGGTTGCACTAAACACCTCAGTGAGTTTGATCAACTCATAGGTTGCCATGTCCCCCACAAGTCAGTTCATTGCCTTTATGCTCAGCCCCCTAAAGCAAAGTCCATAAAGAAATTATTTGCAGTTTTTTAGGGGAAGAACTTGGCTGTTTTTAACTTGTTCTCCCATTTAATTATGGTCATGGTGCTGCGATGCTTTTGGGAAACCCAGCGCAATATTTGTGCCCAAAGTTACAGTCAATTATCCAAAATGTAGTGGAATGCATTCTTAGAAGAATGGAGGCAGTTATAGTGAGAGCTTGTATTCATACTAACAGCCATGTCTTTGGATAATTTTTGGTTGGCCACAAACAATTGGCTAAATAGTGTGCCAGGTATGTAACACTGTACTTAGAACTTGGTAAGATATGAGCACAAAGAACAAAAGTGCAATTAGAAACATCTACCTTGGACTGAGATAAAATAAACCTAACATCACAGTCAGAATGGTCATATTTATGAAAATTTTTAGTAAAAGACAGTTAATTTTACTTCAATTCAAAGGGAGCAAAACAGAAGCGGACGCAGCCGCACACGAGCATCCAGGGTGGACGGAACCGCAACGTGGTTATCACAAAGCAAACAGGTCCGCTACAAGAGCATAGAGGGCGGACAGGACCAAAACACAGGTTATATAAAGTGGATGGGACCGCAAAACAGGTAAACCACGATGGACAGGATAGCCAACGGGAGAACACGGAGGGCTCGCACATGACTGAAGCACAAAAATCCACCTCGAATGTCCAAAACCACGGAGCTTATATAGGAAGCTCCAGAAGCGGTGGGGCTTTCAGATAGGTCCGTGGGACCCACATGGCTTTGTTTGTCCTAAGCGGGGATGAGACGCAGAGAAACCAGGGTGAGCACGTGGGGCATGAGAGAAACCTGTTAGTGAAAATGTTTAGATAATTTTTTAAGCTTAAAGCTTTCTTCAGTTGCTTAAAAAGACACAAAATCCTAAGAGAGTTAAATAGTCTTAATTTACTAAGCTCTTTAATTATCTACACCTGGCTTGTGACCCATGGGTGATAAAAAGTAAAAAGCAATATGCAGTATGGTGCATGATTATCAGTATTATGTCAGCTTCGCAGATCAATATGGGATTTGATCATTACTCCACTGCCATTGCAGAAGAGCAAACACATTATGTAGTTTCAGCTTAAACTATGTCAGACTGATATATCTTTATTGCCAACAACTACCCTTTACACACTTAGAATCAACCAATAGTTATGAAATTGCTCAATTTCTTTCTTAAAAAAAAAATTAAACCCCATTACGTTAAAATAAATTGGAATTGGCTTCCTTTCGTGACCCTCTTGAATGTTTCATTTTAACTCTGGGCTCTGAAAACTGAATGAGAAACTTTTCTTATTTGGTTTCCTTTGTATTTGGATCCTTTGTCAAACTGTATTTTCTGCAACTCTCTCTCTCTCTCTCAAAATTACTGGCAAAGAGAATAAAACATTCTGCAATGCCATTTCTATGTTTTCTGCTCATCGAGGCCTGGTTGAGTGGCTACGTGGTGAGCAAGGTCACTCTGGAGAGCTCGCTTAGCGCAGACGCTTTTGAGATGAGTGAAACAAGAGTACACTCCAGGCTGCATTTTAATTCAACCACAGTGTAACTTCTGAAAACCCCCACTGATAAGCAAATACAAGATATATAAAGGTTAATTAATCTCTGTGTTCTGTTTACTGCTTAGAAATGACCGAGACCATGTCTTTTGCAATTTTTTTTTATTTTCTGCTTGTTTTATTTGTTTATGTAAAGTCACATCAGCGACAATGACTAATCGAAACAAGAGCAAGGTTCTGACTATACAGGTCAAACTCATTCTGTCAATTTAGAGTGACCAGTAAACCTAACACATAGAACCCACAATAGAATATTTTTTTAGTAAGCTGATATGAAATAGCATACCCTTACAATCTAAATTACTCTGAATGCTTGTGTGCCTGCACAAGAACTATTTAGTGTTATATTTTTTTATGTAATTAACATTTTTATGTTTTATTTCTTTCATCAAAATACACCAGATATCATTCATCATGCCTAACTACCCAAATAACAATGAACTAATCATTCCAAGACACAGTCATTCACCATTTAAGAGTAGCAAGGCATTTATTTTCAATTCCTTACCACTTGTCTTCACATTTTTTCCACATTTGTCCCTAGTCAGGGTCATGAGGTCTCCAGCCTCATCCCATAGAACAAGAGTTTGTCCAGGCAGGGGCCTGGTAGTGGTCCCCTGTTACACAAATCACCAAGGATTGATTCCCTGACTGGTGGGCCTCCCATCCCTCAGTCCGCCATTTACAGTATGTCTCATGTGACTGGAAGCACCGCCATGACTCCCCTGTATTAGCTGCTGCACCACGAACCAATGACTTATGACTTAAGACCTATAACACACATTAAGCATGTTTTAAAATTTAAAAAAAAGTCTGTTCGAGTTTCTCCCGTTGAAGTGGGCAAAGCATGATGAATATATCAATAAGCCCCTATGCTGCACTCAGTAGAACAAATTCCCAGAGTGTTTGGTGTAGTATTGTAATTAATTTTCAAAGGAAAGTCTGGTTACTGTTCCCCTGGTATTACTTGTGTTCAAAGTAGCTAAAAGAGCAATAATAAGAAAACACACACAAACACCAGAAATTCTTGAAAATGTTGTAAATCCTTTTAAAATTAATATACTTTTTGCAAAGATTGACCTTCCAAAATTTATTAGATCTTCAATTTTGTACACACGTTCTAAAAGTAGATAAGAGATTAAGCAAAAATGAGCAAAATGATCCAATGTTTACATACATTATCAGCCAGGGGCCTAAGGTACATTGAACTCTAGAGTTTTAGTAATATGAAGTTGAATCTAAATATGGGTGTTTTTTATCAGTGGGAGACCATCATGTGGGTGGGCTCCCTGTTTATTTAAAGTTCCATATTCAAACACCATTTGTGGAAGTGTTCAATGACATGAACAAAGGGCTTTCGGTGACCTCTGAAATTAGATTCTGTTGATGCACAGACCGAGGAAAGTTTATAAACCTCTCCAAATATTGGACTCAAAGATTCCATATCAATACATCTACAGTTGAGAAATAGGAAAATGCAAGTCCATTTTTACTCTCTGAAGAAAAGATACAACAATGATCAGTCCAAGAGCAAGTTTGTAATGACACAGGTCCCACCTCTTCCAGTCAGTGTAAGAAGGAACTGAAGATTGCCTTAGAGCACGTGTTTGTGATTTATTATTTACACAGACATGATGAAGACAGTGTGGAGCAAAGTCTAAACCAAACCACAACAAGCAGATTATGCACTATCCCGGCAATGCTAAGACAAACGATAAGAGTGTTTCTAGTGTGCTAATTGGTACAACTATACAACAGACAGGCCTAACATGCTACAGAGACAGAAAAGAATACAACGAGATCCTAACACTAAACAAGCAAGCTATTGTGCAAATACATAAATACACACATGAAACAGTACTAGAGCAACAAACCAACCTGGTATGTAAAGAGAACCTGGAGCCATGAAACATGAAGGGTGGTGAAGGGACCAGGAAATTGAATCATGAATTAGGGTTTTACATGTGCTTGAAAGTTTTTGTGAACCCTTTAGAATGTCATAATTTCTGCATAAATATGACCTAAAAATTATCATCAATATCATTTCACATAAGTCCCTAAAGGAGATAAAGAGAACCCAGTTACAATGGACAAAAATGGTTTTACTTGGTTCATTTATTTATTGAGGAGAAAATTATCCAATATTACATATTAGGTGGAGTGGAAAAAAGTATGTGAACTCTACGTTTAAGTCATTTGAAAATAAGCGTCGGGTGTTGTTTCAATCAATGGGATGACAATCAGGTGTGAGTGGGCACCCTGTTTTTAGTTTTAAAGAACAGGGATCTATTCAAAGTCTACTCTTCACATGGCTATATTCATGAGTCCACCTTCCGAAGAACACTTAACGAGCGATGGTGAGCAATGGCAGAGTTGCAAGGAGAAAGCCACTGCCTCCAAAAAAACTTCTGCCCATCTGCAGTTTGTTAAGATCACGGGACAAGCCAAAGGCTACTGGATAATGTTGGTTTGTCTGAATGAGACCAAAACAACTTTGTGGTTTCAAAGAAAAGTGGTTCTGTTTGAAGAATTGAAAGTACTGCATTCCGCAAAGAACCTTATCCCATCTGTGAAACATGGTAATGGTAGTTCATGGTTTGGGCCTGTTTTTACTGCATCTGGGGCAGGGATTGCTTGCCATCCTGAAGGATCAATGAATTCCTGAATTATCTGAGGGATTCTAAAGGACAAATTTCAGGCATCTGTCCATGAACTGAATCTCAAGAGAAGGTGGGGGGGGTTCAAAGAACTGCAGCAAGACTACGAGCTAAGAACACAAGTCGTTCTACCAAGAATGGTTAGAAATAAAGTGAATGTTTTTTTGGAGGTCACCGTCCAAAGTCCTGACCTTAATCCAAAGGAAATGTTGTGAAGGACCTGAAGCGAGCAGTTAATGTGAGGACACCATCAACATCCCAGAGCTGAAGCTGTGTCTGTAGGAAGGAATGGCTAAATTCCTCCAAGGCCGGTGTGCAGGACTGATCACAGTTGCAGGAAACGTTTTAGTTGCAGTTATTGCTGCACAGGGGGGTCCCACACCAGATACTGAAAGCAAAGGTTCACATACTTTTGCCGCTCACTAATATGTAATATTAGATCATTTTCTCAATTATAAATGACCAAGTATAATATTTTGTCCTCATTGTTGAACTGGGTTCTCTTTTTTTCTATTTTTACGACTTTGTTGAAAAATCTGATGATGTTTTAGGTCATCTTTATGCCTAATATATAAAATTCCTAAAGGGTTCACAAACTTTTAAAGCACCACGTATATAAGAGGGGCACACAATTGTAACTGAAAGCCTGTTGTGAAGGACAAAAGGATCGAGGAGACCTTGGGTTGATGAACAAGCACACATCATTCGACAAAGTCCACCCGGGCTGAAGGCTGGAGTCACTGGAGCTGATGTGGAAGCAGTGGAGCCAAGGTAGGATTTCATAAGAGCTGTGACTGGAATTGAAGATTTGAAAACTACAAGAGTTTGAGACTGAGTCCACCCAGAATTCGACACAGGACACACAAACTGAGATAGGAACTACGGAGGATTTGATCAGGAGTCAGTTAGGAGTCACAGCAAGTCGACCCAGGAAGCCACAGTACACAGGAGTTTTGAGACAGGAGTCACAAGAAGCCTTGATGCAAACATCAAAACCAGAGCACAGACCACTTGAGCGGTGTTGGTCCGAGTCTGGAGGCGCTGGCGTACAAGTCAGGAACCACTTTTGTAACTTCAGAAGTCAATAAATACCTGCTTGTTGAGGTCTGACATGTCAGGGTGCTGCTGTAACAAACAACAACAAAGCATCAGGGATTGCCTTGGTGATTCCGCAGACTTGGGGCCCACGACCCAGGAACACTCAGGTTTCTCAGGTGACAACCAGAAGGCCTCAGGTGATGAACAGGAACCTCAGTTCCTAGGGAGATTTTTGATTCCGTAGCCTCTTCCCAGGATCCGAAGATCATGATACTCTGTGTGAACACAACAGAATATCTTGGAGGTATTCCATTAGGCCCTTTGTATGGCTCTTTGACCCTCAAGCAAAGTCTTTATTGAGGAAATTGTTTTTGAACAACTCATAATTTTCTTACACAATTGTTGTTAAGCTGGAGATCCTTTCCCTCTTTAACCTCAAAAGACTCATCCTACCGTGGACAACTGCTGCTTTTGTACCAAATCATGATTAATAATCATCACCTGTTTTAACATTACCTGTTTGAATAAACATAATTTAAAACTACAAAGTGTTTGCAGGCCTGAAAGATAGGATGTT
>JAJAGP010000753.1:0-222500 GCA_025084515.1 Ancistrus triradiatus | reverse complement strand
TCTGCTTTTGTATCAAATCATGATTATAATCACCTGTTTAAAATTATGTCATAATTTAGTTGAATTATGAAGCATGAAATATTTAATATGAAATGAAATATCTTGGATTCATATTGTCTGCAATTCGATAAAAGTCAATGTACGAAACACTGCAGGTTGTTGTTGTTTTTTAATTCCATTTTCCATACCGTCGCAACTTTTTCTGATTTGGGGTTGTAGTTTTGAAACATGAGCTTTCAAGTAATGTGAAAAAATGATATCCGTCAACAAACTGGCAAACACATCAATATGCACTCTGATGGTTGCCGAGAATGTGTGAATGTAGCCTCAGCTGTTTAACAAAATTGTCAGTGTTTCGTGAGAGATGCAGTCATGTAAGTCAATGCGACTTCTCAAGAGATGTGAGAATGTACCATCTCGTACATCACACACATCCACCCCCAGTCAATCATACTGTATCTCATCAAAGTGTTCCTGCTGTGTGCAAGATCAGTGATCATATATAAGTGTGCTGTTTTTAACAGGAACATCTGCAACTACTGCTCAAGGACTGCCAGTACACATCTAAGTCTAGTCCTGCTGCTTGGCATCAGATGAATAGTGGGCCTCACTTAATTATAATGTGCTCTAGCTGAGCAAGCTTCATAATTTATCCATAACAGCAGATAGTAAATAATGATCTTTCTCTAAAGAGATTCATGTGTGAAATATTCATGCTCAACTGATTAACTCCTATCACTAATTCTCCATGGCTCATCTCTAAACTTTGGCTGAACCCCACACAATCATAAACATTTCACAACTGACTTTAGGGCTGTTGATATTTTCATGTAAGTATTAGTTTTGTTGGTCTCTGTTTTATCTTCCGTCTTCCACGTTGAGTGTTAACCTGTAAAGACCTATTCGCTAACAGCAATAAAATCCTGAGCTGGTATCAAAGAGAGCCTAATATTGATGTTCTCTTTGTTTGTCACATTCTGAGCTGTAAAAGCTTGCAGGCACGCACAAGTCTACTGTGTTTGCTAATTACCATGCCACGGTGCATCAGAAAAGTGGTCTGGCACGATCTGATCATCAGAAGGACCAGGCTGGGAGAAATTGCCAAGGTGAAACCAACCATCACATTTTTATGCGCTCTTTGCATCTAGTTGCACAATTGCACAGCAAGACAAGTACCCTTAAATTACTGATGAGTTCAAAAAATGGTTATGTCATCTTTGATTCAGATCTGGAATTTGGGTCAAATGTGTTAACAAAAGTCAAGTTTTTGTTTCATAAAAACTAGAATATGTACTTAACATGTGATTGGCTAAAATTAATCCTTTAAATCCAGCCACACCCACTGCTAACAGGTTCATAATATGATACATGTAAGCACAAACCGTGGCAATAAACTGGGTTGTACTGAACACTTCAGTGACTTTGAATATGACACTTTCACAGATTTGCAACTTCTCATGAAATCACTTTAATTCTGCTATGCCCTGCCCTGTCCAACCAAAACAAAGTCCATGAAGAAATGGATTGGCAACTTTGATGTTAGATAGTGAACCCTGACTCACTTCTTTATCAGTGTTCTACCTCACAACCACATTCCAAAACCTAATGAAAAGGCCTCTCAGAATAGCAAAACCAATACGTTATATTGTGTGTGTGTGTCTGTGTGTGTGTGCACATGTGTGTGTATACTGTATATAGCCTTTTCAACAATAGTGTCATATTCTGCTCTTCTACAGCTTTCCCAGCCATCTGCAAGTACACAAGCTTATTAGAAGGGATCCACCAAGCCTGCAACTGCCTAAGGACAGCAACAACAGCAAATGAACTGTTCATTAGACACTTCCTGAATTGGGTTTTCATTGCCAAGCACTGCCAACATACAAGCCTAAAATCACCATAAACAATGCCAAACATCAGCTTGTGTTGTTCATTATTACCAGAATTTGGATCAGTAAATAAACATTTCTGTAGTTATGAAACACTAGCATCAAGCTGAAACAAGGTTTATGTTGCACATTTATATTTCCTGGTATTTTCATGAAGGTGAATGTGCAAACACAGTGCCATGCCATTCTGTAGGGTTTTGGACATCACAGATGGCATTATTATACAATATTATTATTATACAATATTACCTAAAGCTTAAAGTTAGAATTTCATGTGTCACACGGGTTTTGTGCTTTGGATCATTATCATGGATCAATACATGTGACTATAATGTGACTGCACATGTTAGCACTGAGCCATGTAGGCATGTGCATGATTAGGCTGCAAGCATATTTTTGGTGTGATTGCAGGAGCGTATCTTTGTGTGGGTTCGCTGTGGGAAGCAAAGGCTTGAGGTGCTTGTTTGTTAGTGTAAGGCATCTGTTTTGGTTATCAGAGAGAGGAAAAAAGAAGCCGCTGGCACAGTATGCTTCCCCTTGACACACAAACACAGACTAACACACAAACAGGAATCATCAGAAGTGGCTAGTGTGGCCAAAACTGTCTTTAAACCTTACAGGAGTAAATATAGGGTTTTAGGACTTACAAAATTTTTTTTCATTTTTTTATTTGTAATGTGAAAATTTGTAAGTGAAATATAATCATACAATAACTACTGGGTGTAAGGGTCAAAATGTAAAAAAAAATAAAATAAATAACAATTCTTGTTGGAGTGATGAGGTGGGGCAGAGGTCTAATACACTAATCAACTACCACAAGGACTGAGTTCAAGTCCCGACTGTGCCTTCCAGCTTGTTTGGGCAATGCATGTGATAGGAGAGGCCAGTTGGGGATCACCCTCCAGCTATTCCAATGGGACTCCTAACCAACCCTGTGATGATGTTTATGGACCATGGGGAACAACAAAAACAAAGAAATTTTGTTTTAGCTTTGTCAGATGTATTTCTGAGAGCCATCAAAAACTTTAAACCTTTAGCAAGTATTAGTAAAAAGTGAAAAAGCAAAACAGCCCTCCCACCACTTATTCTGGTCAGTATTGAAGGGGAGGGTGTGTATGCAGGCAAGGGTGCCGGTCCATTGCTGGGTTCTCCAAGTTCACCACTTGACCATCACATTTCCAGTCCAACTTGAGATTTTATGAGACCCTTAGGAACTGCCATTCTCTGCAATTGGCTCTTACCATTAATACACTAGAGCTGCCAACAAAACAAAACATTACATTGACATTACTGGTCAATGGTTGGTTGATTTGTCAAGGCCATTGATTGGCCTATTCAATATATAGGATATCAAGTATACCTTTCACTTTTGTGCACTTCTATTAAAACAAATCTAAAATAAATAATTAAACACTTACATCATTTAGCATGTGTGATTATCCAGAGTATCGTACAGCTGATTACAATGTACAATTGTACAATCTAAGCAACTGGGGATTAAGTGCCTTGTTGAGTAGCTCAACAGTGACAGTGCTAGGACTGAACCCGGAACCTTTTAGTCTATAGTTCAGTAACTTAACAGCTGAGTTGTTAACCACTAAACCTCTGTGATAGGCCGGTGGCACACCTGCAGCCAAAGAATCCTGGGATTGGCTCCAAAGCCCCTCCGCTGTGTTCCTAGGGTTAAAATGTTGGGGGAAAAAATCACTAAACCAAGACACTTGGCTGGTGTACCAGGATTTCATTAGCCCACCATTGCAGGGACCTGGGTTCTAGTAACAGTGGTGCTTTTGGCCAGTCTAGGTGTCACACACAGGCAAGATTGGCTTTGTGTAAGGGATGAGTTTGATCACCCCCCCAGTGCAGCAACAGTGGCCTCAACCCAGCTCTTTTGCCAAGCATGCTTCCCTGTATCCAATGTGTTCCAGGATAGGAATTACAAATACAAAACTAAAAAAACACTTAACATTTATGCATATTACTCCAATTAAAATGACTCTAGCAAGTACAATTTATTGAAAAGTAACTTAGGTAACTTGAGATTCTCAGAAAACAAGGGTGAGAACCTATTGTTTTGACATACTGTAGCTGAGAAGTGGAAAGAATGCAGAATGAGTAGCATGCTAAGGGAAAATGCTGACAGTGCCGTTGTTTTGTTGCTTTTCATGAACCTGAAACAATACAATAATGGTCTTTTCCCACATTTCCTTACATAGCATAATGAACATCCTAAATTTTAAGATGAGTTGAAATCTTATTTGGTAAACCTTTTAGTACAAGCAGTGTAGCATGGAGGGTGGTACAGTGGCTTGGTGGGTAGCACTGTTATCTTGCAGCAAGAAGATTCTGGGTTCAATCCTCAGGTGGGGTGCCTTTCTGTGTGGAGTCCTCCCTGTGTTTGTGTGGATTTACTCTGGGTACTCTGCTTGTCTCTAGTGTGTCAAGTGTCCCTAGTGTGTATGTGCCCTAAGATGGATTGGCATCCTGTTTAGAGTTCTTCCTGCCTTGTGCCCTATGCTACCGGCTCTCTCAAGATCAAAAGGATAAGAAAATGAATGAATGGTCCATGGAGCTTTTTACACAGTTTACCATTTTTTACCAATTCTTGCCAATAACGCCTCAGTGGCTAGCAATTGTTGAAACTGTAGTCTAACAACATGCACTCTCCAAGTCAAATAAAGCCAACTTTTTAAAAACTGCCAGCAATTATACACCTCTATTAGAGTGGTAAGCATCCTATTTGGTACACAAGAGCTAACAGAAATTGGTTAGCATTGCTATGAGGAGCGAGGAATGCACCAACAACTGAAAATGGCATTGTTGGGATTCAGACTGTCAGTATATCGATGGTATGGAGAATGCGAAGATTGCTCAGTGGTCTTTTAAACTGTATTTAATGGTATGTCCACAAAGACATGGCTAGCCTTTGGGGTCAAATACATTAATCTCATTGATAGCCTGTGGCAGATTGGGATTTGAATCCTTGACTTTCTGGCCTATAGTCCAGTACCTTAACCACTAGGCTACCACAGTCCCCAAATAGTGTGAAACCGCTATGCTGGGTAAAAACAGGCATCCTTGCAGACTGCTATTTAAAACTAGCAGGGTGTTGTGATTTTTGATTCTCACTCCGCACATGCTTGATTTATTAGTTGAGGGCCCAGCAGTGGAGGTTTGGCAGTGCTGGAACTTAAACCCTCAACTTTCTGGCCCGTGGTTTAGTAACTATACTACCAATCTACTACTGCCCTGCTATACTCCATTTGGTGGAAATGGCAGTTTATCCACGTCCCATCAACAGCAGTCAGGCTGTGGAGCTCAAAAGCTGCATAAAGGATGACCTAAGACTTTCCACTGTACTGATGCAACAATAACACACTCAGACCATGATGAATAGCACGAGCAGGGCCCACACACTGTGTTAAACTCTAGAGGAGATCTGCATGGAGGAATGGGCCAAAATACCTGCAAACCTGACGTGCAAAATACCTGCAATATCTGCAGAGACTTACAGTAAATGTTTGACCTCTGTTACAAAGTATAGAGTTGAACTTTTGTTATTGACCAAATACTTATGTTCCACCATGATTTACAATTAAATTCTTTAAAAATCCTACAATGTGATTTCCTAGATTTTTTTTTCTCATTTTGTCTCTCATAGTTGACTTGTACCTATGATGAAAATTACAGACTTCTCTCATCTTTCTAAGTAGGAGAACCTGTACCATTAGTGGCTGACTAAATACTGTTTTGCCTTTTTGTATACAATTAACAAAATATTACTATGACGTTGTTAATTAAATAAAGCATTAGGACAACCAAACTACTTTAAGAGCATTTGCATCATAGCCTGTACACATACTGACCAATCACATAGCTAAGCGTTGTGAAACTGAAGTATAGGTACCACAGGTGAAGCAGCACTAAGAGTGGAGCTGGCTCACTGATCTACTAGTTGGAAGGTAGTGAGTTCATATCTCATCTCTGCCAATGTTGGACACTTGAGCAAACCCCTTATCATACACCTTTAACTACATACATAGCTCAGGTATAATTTGCTCTGGATAAAGGTGTCTGCTAAATAATGTAATGTATCCCTCTATTGCTACAGTATATAACACCAACTTGTGTCTGATTTGTCAGGGAGAAGCTGAATTATGGAATTATCTTTTGCTGTTTTTTTTTAAATGGAAAAACTGAAATTATCACCTAGTGATGGTGTCAAGGCATTTAGAAATGATAACATTAATTTTCATCCAGAAAATTAATGAGCTTGTGCACAACAAAAACTATATGAATTCAGTTTAAACAGCCAAAAAATCTGACATCTGAGGATATTTAGATGAAATTTGGCAGATAGTGTACTTGTGAACTGGTAATTGTTGAAGGCCATGGAGAAGTGGTTATTATGGGATTGTAAGAGGTGTTTTAATCACCGTAGCTAGTGAACACAAGCCAGCAACTCCATCTGCTCCCTTTCACATCAGAAGGCAGGCAATGCTAAGCCAGATTAGGCAGTGAAAACACTCCTCACCACCTCTCACATCTTTTTACAGATTCATTCTGCTGATTTTGTAGCAAAATATATTTCTTGCAGTGACATTAATCTTAAGGTTTTTCACTTATATTCACTAAGCTTCCTAACTGATGAGTATGAATTTACTTAATATTATAAATGTTTTACAATTTAATACCTAATTGAACAACTAATACCTAACTCTTGACCCATTCTGAGCATCTTTGAATACTAAAAACCTCAGTCATTCTTTCACATTTCTTTACATTTAAACTGACACAACATCACAACATCTGTTGTGGATGGAATACCTCAAAGTCTTGATTTCAGCCCACCAGGCAATCCTATATTTGTAGAATAAAAGAAGCAAGCAGGAATGCTTATTACATTGGAAGTAATGTAACATGCCAAATGAACCAGCTTCATACAGGCATTAGTCAGGAAAAGGATCAACAAGTCTTTGAGTTGCAGTAATAGCACATGTTCACTATGGTTTAGGTTTTACCAAACTCAT
The DNA here is from genome assembly GCA_025084515.1 of Ancistrus triradiatus. Lineage (NCBI taxonomy): Eukaryota > Metazoa > Chordata > Actinopteri > Siluriformes > Loricariidae > Ancistrus > Ancistrus triradiatus. The sequence goes on along the minus strand of JAJAGP010000753.1, from coordinate 215,584 downwards.
TCCACTTACACTCTACACCCCTAAGGAATTCCAGTTATGGCTTAATATTTCAAACTCAACTTGCTACATGGGTGCCACTTCTGCTTTAAGCCTAGCTGCTTTGTTTAGACGTGCAATATGACTGATGATGGTCCTACTCCTTGCCTGGCCTCTGACCTTGTCCCTCATTTAAAGTTCACAGCAGTGAAACAGGACCTTCATCCCAAACTATTCTCAGAAGGACCCCTGGAGAGTGACTTTCTGCCCCTGTACAATGTACAGAGCACTCTGCTCTACAGTAGACACGTGTGAATGGTGGTCACAGAAAAACAGGACTGCAGCAAAGAAAATAATCTCTTTTTGACTTAATAGATTATGCACTTAATGAATCTTATTATAGCAAAACTCTGGGTCTAGTCAGGTCTTTTGCCATTTTAACAGCATCAATCCTGTCAGGTAACCATTCCAACAGTGCCTTTAGATAATGCATATGTCCTCAGGGTATGACCAGCAAAAAATGATCTGATTTATTGGGATAGTCTTATAGAAAAGCTCTCCCAGTTACATTACAAACCCTGATAATTGAATGTGCATTCTGAATGTACAGTTATTTGCATACTGAACAGGGCTTTGCCTGTCTATAATGGCCGTGGACTGTGTTTATCACCTATACTGTCGCAAATATGCACATTCTCAGCTGGTTCACGATACATTTCCTGCAGTGCTAACCTTTACAATATAACATAAACAACAATTACTTCATGGTGCCCAGGCGGCACAGTAGCAATTCATTAGCACAGCATGCCTTGGGTTTGAGTCCCCACAGTTTCTTCCTGGTGGATCATGCAGACACTCAATTGGCCATGTCTGAGGGAAGGGGGCCCGAGCCCTGAGTGATGGACTTTTGGCCCAGATACAACTAACACCTCAATACCTAGCACTTAACATTTTGCACAGCATTTTGTCTCATCATTATTGTGGATGTGGAATAACTCTGAACATTTTTCTTTTCCTTTCTTTTCTTTTTCCTGCTAACATGCTCCCTATATGTTCAATTTCAGTTTCATATTCTGTTTCATAACACATAAGACTGTGATTGACTTTTAAAAACAAATGCAATAATTAAAGTGCTGGCACTTCTGTATATTATCTATGCTGAATGCATCAAAAGTCATTATAAGTTGCCTGAAAAACCATTAACAATCTTAACAATGTGATTCTAACCTATTTAGAAACCTGAAAAGGCTTTGCAAAATGCTGGAAGTTGTAGCAGTTTTTGTGATTCATACAAATTGAATCATGTAAATTCATACAAATTTAATGTTTGAGACCATGCTGAAGAAGATGGCATAACAGGACACTTGTGGTGCCTGGTTTGCATGGATTTGCATGTTTGGATTTATTATATAACAAAGCAAATAATGAAATCCATGTTAATGGGCCAGATGTCCACTAGAGTTAAAAAGTTTATGTGCTGAATGGAAATGTGTGTACCATTCAGAAAGATGTCTTCTTGAAATCTTATCTGCTTGATTTTTCATGACTGTGTTGAGATGTTGAAACTTGAGTCTAAGCCCAAGTACCCTGGATTTCTTTCTGGTGGGCTTCTTTGGTTGTATGATGGATTGGCGCCCTGTCTAAGGTTGTTCCTGCCTTCCAACAAAGTGAATGAATGAATGATGAATGGCTTCTTGTATTCATATATACACTCATTGACAAAAATGCACCAAGATGGAAAAAATGCACCTCACGGAACCACTGCTCCTAACACCTCCTAACAGCTACGCCAGAACAGCCTAGATGGCAGACAATTTGTCTAAACAGCCATCCTGCTTCTCTCAGCCCAATGATGTGCTCCTTCTCTGTCAACAGTGTGTCAACTGGGCAAAATGTCTTCCAATGTGTCATAGAGGCATGTCTAGCAGTCAATGATCTCTCACCAACAGGTACATTGTATCTAATCATAGCACACCTGTAATCATTTACATACAGTGGTCCTTGAACATTTGTGAATCCTTTAGAATTTTCTATATTTCTGTATAAATATGGCATAAAGCGTCATCAGATTTTCACAAAAGTCCTAAAAGTAAGTAAAGAGAACCCAGTTAAACAAATGAGACATAAATATTATACTTGTAATTTTTTTTTTTGAGGAAAATTAACAAATTTTACATATTAGTTAATGTTTTGCCAAGTCAAAGTCCTGAGTTTAGTCCAAGCGAAATGTTGTGGAAGGACCTGAAGTGAGCAGTTAATGTGAGGAAACCCACCAACATCCCAGGGTTGAAGCTGTTCTGTATGGAGGAATGGGCTAAAATTCCTCCAAGCCGGTGTGCAGGACTGATCAACAGTTACAGGAAACGTTTAGTTGCAGTTATTGCTGCACAGGGGGGTCACACCAGATACTGAAAGCAAATGTTCACATACTTTTGCCACTCACTAATATGTAATGTTGGATCATTTTCCTGAAAAAATAAATGACTAAGTACAATATTTTTGTCTCATTTGTTTAACTGGGTTCTCTTTATCTACTTTTAGGACTTGTGTGAAAATCTGATGATGTTTTAGGTCATATTTATGCAGAAATATAGAAAATTCTAAAGGATTCACAAACTTAAAAGCACAGCTGTATCTGCCTGAGACATAACTACGTGCCGAGTTTTGCAACAAGTCAACATTTGTAACTAGGTGCGTATTTTTTTGTCAATGAGTATATTTTCTCTGCACAAGACATCCTTTTCTTCTACCACTGTGAAACATGGAATAAGAAATAAGAAGCTCAGAAATAACAAGCTCAGTCCAGGTGAAAGCAGGGTGCACTGCATTCATACATGGTTCAGGGTGCACTGAGGCACCTTGGGACAGTGGTGGCCTAGGGCTTAGGTTCTGTACTATTAACTGGAAGAATCAAATCCCAGTATCACCAAGCTGTCACTGATGGTCCCTTGAGAAAGTTCCTCATGCCAGAACTGCTCAGGGATGGATTTAAAAAAAAATATATCTGAATGCTAACAACATCGTGAACTCTACTCTAAGGTCATCTGTTAGTTTACAAGGGTTCCCTGAAATCCTTCATAATAAAGTAGCATGATAACTCCATTGTTAACATAGCATGGTAGCTGACTTACTACCAACATGCTTCTTACGTTGTGCCTGCACTTGCGTTACCACCAACAGCAGTCAGGCTGCAGAGTAAGGAGCACATAAAAACTGTGCTCACAATATGCGTTGTTATATGGATAACAAATACTAGTCACTGATTAAGCATTCTGATTTTAACCATGTAAACATATAATGTATATTATGAAGAAGCTGCTTTCCCTTTCTTTATTCAGGTCGATACAGGTGCCCGATTATACGCGTATATACTGACTACTGACTACTGTAATTGCTAAATTTATTCAGTGTTGCATTTGAAGTGAAGTGACAATTCTAATAGTTCTGTTTCATTCTAAGCAACCCCAGCCTATGCTTGGTCTTAGGGCAGAAGTCTAATGTCACTTGCTAAGATTTAAGATGTATTGTCATCAGGAAACCCTCTCCAGCTCAATTTTTTATTCACTCAGGATAAGAGGATTTGATAATCACTGTGAATGACCAGTTAGCACATAAGGCTAAAAATCTTTGTAATAAATTTACTTACAAACAATAATGTACATAAAATACACATACATTTTCCGAAAGAGTTCCAACTTTTTAGTCCCTTAAAACATTTTTAAATCATGTTTTAGTCTCTTAGACCATTTTTTTTTATGTAACCCAAGGTGAACAAACGTTTCCACGAAATGACCACTATGGTTAAAACTAGTAAATAGCATAAATGTTTAGGCACTCTTGGTCAAATTACATGTTTTGTTCAATCTCTGAAAGGACATTAAGATAATATATAAAAGTATTAAATCCCCAAGTCACATTATGTTTAATGGGACTTTCATTGTAAATGTGTGAATGGAAGCATTGTAAAGTGCTGAAAGCAAAATAACCTTGACTTACTTGCACAGCACTGATAAAGATGTGTAAAAACGGATCAATATACAGAGATATAGAAAGTAATACAGCAATGAAAAGACAAAGTATGTATTCTATACGTTTGATGACAGAACTGGAACTCTGTATATCTCTAGAATTAGTCTGAAATGAAAAGGAACAAGAAACGACAGGTCGTCCAGGGTGAAACCAAGATGTCACAAGACTAATCCCTACCCCGACATGCTGTGTGGCTAGAGGTTAAAGACTTTGGAAATTGTAATGGGTGGATTTCCATATTAATAAAGGAACCAGGGTTAGCAGATCCCGCAATTTTAGAATTTCACCCAGTGCTGTTCCTAATGTGCCTTTGTGTCAATATTGAGTCTGCCGTTATAGCTCTTGCTGTCTTTGTGCAGCTGTCAGAGTGCAATGCTTTGTTTCTGACATCTCAATCAAGGTCTTTTTGAGTGACGAGGGGCCTCTGTATTTTTTTAACCTTCCCCTCCAAAAAGAAGACGTTCTTAGAGACGTCTTTTTCCCGAGGTTATTGATGGAGAATTAATCAGCTGCAGCTGTCTCTTCGGATAAGCATCGCCTTGACTGGTTTTGCTTACTAATGTGAATGGCGGTGTAGCGATTCCGAAGGATACCACATAGATTTACACGGAAAGTCCATTTTAACTTATTGAATCTAAATTATTAACACATGACGGAGTTATATATATGCACACAAAGTGTAAAAATCCTTGCACTTTACAGAATGGTGCATTTTGTGAAGGCGTTCTCCTTTATTCTTTTTGACTTGCTACAGGTCTGTCCTGCTCGCTGGATTGGTCCATCAGCAAAACATTCCTGAAAGCAAGGACATCATGGCTAAAAATACACATTGGCAGGATGAGAAAACCCTCATGAACCTGTGTCTCTGGTCAGCCAAGCAATGTGCTGTATATACGAAGACCAGAGCCATGATGAACAAATGGGAGGAGGCCATCAGTGGGTAAGTGTCTAGTGTTATGCTGAATTAGTGATAGGAGGAACCTCTCCATTGAGACCAAAAATAAAATGAGAGGATAGATTTAAAGGAAAAGGCATACTTGTGGATGGTATCTAATAATAGCCCTAAATCAACACCAGTCAATTGTATTGCCTTGGCAGGGGTGCCAAAATTTATGCCACATAAAAATGAATTCCTACCGTGGGAAATGTATTCTTCTGGGCAAACGTTCCATTTTAGACCCTGAAAGCTTTACAAAACATTTTCATATTACACTAAAAAAAGCAGCACTTGTAGGCAAGCAGGTAGCATTGCTGATGTACAGCTTCATTCACCCAGACTCAATCCTTGCATCTACTAATTATCTGTGGAGTTTGCCATATTTCTGAATGTGCTTGTATTTTCAATTAGATCTGTTAATCCAGTATTTCAAGATACAGCACCTGTATTTGAATAAAACGGGACAGAAGCATACATATTGTCAAATAATTACATAAATGTATAGTGTTAATCTCAGTTCTGCTTGCTCATATCTTACACTATAGAAGCAATATGAGTAAACAATATATACAGAATCAAATAATGCATTTATTAGTTTTTAAACAAGTCAGTAAAAAAAGAAAAAAAAAAACAATTATCATTCCCAGAAGCATGCATTTTAATGCAAGTATTCATTTGATTGGTTATTTTTTATTAGAATCATTATGTGCGGCATCAATCAACATGTGTTACCTCATTTGTCAACCATGATGTCAAGCTGCACTGCTACAGTGGATGTTTATTTGATTAAATCAGCTGTCACACAGTAATTAATAAAGCTGTATAAGGTAATCTTTGAAATCATTTTCTTTTCTCTGTCCTGTTCCCTATATGCAAATAGTCCTGTAAGTCATATATACAGTGGTGCTTGAACGTTTGTGAACCCTTTAGAATGTTCTATATTTCTGCATACATATGACTTAAAACATCGTCAGATTTTCACACATGTCCTACAAGTAGATAAAGAGAACCCAGTTAAACAAATGAGGCAAACATATTATACTTGGTAAATTTTTTATTGAGGAAAATGATCCAGTATTACATATTAATGAGTAGCAAAAGTATGTGAACCTCTAGGATTAGCAGTTAATTTGAAGGTGAAATTAGAGTCAGGTTTTTTCAATGAATGGGATGACAATCAGGTGTGAGTGGGCACCCTGTTTTATTTAAAGAAAAGGGATCTATCAAAGTCTGCTCTTCATAACACATGTTTGTGGAAGTGTACCATGGCACAAACAAGGGAGATTTCTGAGGACCCCAGACAAAGAGTTGGAAAAGGTTACAAAACCATCTCTAAAGAGTTTGGACTACACCAATCCACAGTCAAACAAATTGTGTACAAATGGAGGAAATTCAAGACTAATGTTATCCTCCCCAGGAGTGTCCGTCCAACAAAGATCACTCCAAGAGCAAGGCATGTAATAGTTGGCGAGGTCACAAAGGACCCCAGGGTAACTTCTAAGCATGTGAATGCCTCTCTCACATTGGCTAATGTTAATGTTCATGAGTCCACCATCAGAAGAACACTGAACAACAATGGTGTGCATGGCAGGGTTGCAAGGAGAAAGCCACTGCTCTCCAAAAAGACCATTGCTGCTCGTCTGCAGTTTGCTAAAGATCACATGGACAAGCCAGAAGGTTATTGGAAGAATGAAAGAAAAATAGAACTGTTTTGTTTAAAAGAAAAGCTTTATGTTTGGAGAAAGGAAAACACTGCATTCCAGTATACTATACAGTATCCCATCTGTGAAACATGGCGGTGGTGGTAGTATCATGGTTTGGGCCTGTTTTTCTGCATCTGTGCCAGGACGGCTTGCCATCATTGATGAAGCAATGAATTCTGAATTATATCAGAAAATTCTAAAGGAAAATGTCAGGACATCTGTCCATGAACTGAATCTCAAGAGAAGGTGAATCATGCAGCAAGACAAAAATCCTAAGCACACAAGTTGTTCTACCAAAGAATGATTAAACAAGAATAAAGTTTATGTTTTAGAATGGCCAAGTCAAAGTCCTGACCTTAATCCAATTGAAATGTTGTGGAAGGACCTGAAGAGAGCAGTTAATGTGAGGAAACCCACCAACCGGTGTACAGGACTGATCAACAGTTACAGGAAACGTTTAGTTGCAGTTATTGCTGCACAGTTGGGTCACACCAGATACTGAAAGCAAAGGTTCACATACTTTTGCCACTCACTAATATGTAATACTGGATCATTTTCCTCAATAAATAAATGACCAAGTATAATATTTTTGTCTCATTTGTTTAACTGGGTTCTCATTATCTACGTTTAGGACTTGTGTGAAAATCTGATGATGTTTTAGGTCATATTTATGCAGAAATATAGAAAATTCTAAAGCGTTCACAAAATTTCAAGCACCACTGTAGAATATAAGAAATAGTGAACAGGGGACACTTCAGATGTTTCAGCCCATAAATATGGGTGCCTCATATTAACAAGCAGCAGAAACGTAATTAAAGGCAATATGTGTTATTAGTTTGACAAAATTAAAATTAGCAACACAGAATGATGCTAATTGCATTTTGATGCTTGATAATATTAAACAATAACATTTAACAATATAATACAGTAGAAATAAGTGTTGTGTTCTATTTAATTATACATTTTCCTGTTCCTCTTCCCATTTCATGTGTACTTTAGGTCGTACAGTTTTTAGTTGATGTTTTAGTAGTTTATTTTTAAGTCTGGAGGACATTTTTAGATATGTTGAAGTTATTATATCAAACTTATGATTTGTGTTGGGTCTATGAAGAGAAATAATTAAAGGCATTTGGTAATCATTTTAAAATAAAACAGTAAAACAAATAGTTTTAGTAGTACAGTAGTATGGTTTTATTTACTTATTATTTATTTATTTATCTTGTCTTCTTACTGTGAAATATATATCGGTATTTGGAAAAAAATCCAGTAATACAGGACTGTAATACAAACCCACACCAAAGTACAAATTACTTTAGGATTCAGTTTAAATATATGTATGTAAAATGTTGCCCATTTGCTGCTTGAGCTTTGTTAAGATCTGGAGTGTTTGAAGCACAAAGTGATAAAGTGGAACTCTAAGAATGATTAATTCACATTATAACTAGAGATGTGTGGGTGTATATGGATCAGTGTCAAGTCCAGCGTAAGTTAATGCCGTGATAGCAGAAAGGCGGCAGTAGGGCAGAGTAAGACCAATCTAACACACGGACACAGACACTCAGTGATGGAATGGGCTACAGATAGCACAGATGAGAGATTAGTTTGTTAGCACCCTTCCCTGCACCTGTTCCTGTGTGTGTGTGTGTGTGTGTGTGTGTGTGTTTGTGTGTGTGTGAGGGGGAGGGGTTTGGGAAATAAGAACAGAATGCCAGACATCGGGGGTTTGGGATTCATGTGAAAACTAGCAATACTTTTATTCTTCACTTTAAAAAAACATAACATTTTATTTTTATTGTGATTCTCACCATTCTGTGTGGCTAATTCCATTTATAGGATATAACCAATAATATAACCAACAGTTAAGCAGATTGTTAGGCTTTAATAATCAATAAAAACGATCCTGCAGTGTTTTGTAAATGTGATGTTCAAATGGAAGATTTGGGTGATCTGGAAAGATGCCCAAACTGTTACGTACAGCAAATTTTAGGTTTATTTAGTCTTTTTGCTGTTGCTGGAAAATAATCAACTCGTGTTGTGACGCCACAGAGAATTAGATTATTCTCCAATAACTGCTCTTGTGTTTATTTATCTTCTATCTTGTTCTTCTATGTTATATATTTCTCCATGTCAAAAACATGAATCTGTAGCTGTGTTCATATAACAAACCTAATTTATAAATGGTTGTTTTATGCACCTTGTATCTGTTTTATATGTCTGAACCAGACTCAACTTAGATTGCTGTGTCTCGTGTAATATTTAAAGCAACTTGTTACACAGGACCACCCACTTCATGTTTTGTTTGGAGCTTCTATGCCTATAGCACTATTACTGTTTTATTTAGGTTAATAGTTTGTGGTTTATTCTGGACAGTGATATCTGTCCAAATCGATAATGAATTTTTAAAGTTTGTGTTCACCAGCTATGTGTGTTGTCCATAATTGTGTGACCATGCAGAGACGGACATCATGGGTCATGTGTGACCCACAGACATGTTCATCCACACTTCTTTAATATGTGGCTGCAATGCATCTCAAATCTTTTACTAAAGTTGTTTGAGCATTCAGATTTAGTTCAGATATAAATGCATGTTAAGTGAATGTACATACACATTTTGTGTTTGGATACTCAAGATGCATAAAACCTAGTGTAAAAGGGGCTATATTGTTTCCTTAGTTACAGATTTGCTGCATCTAAGCACTGACACATCCACAAACAGTGATTAGAGCCAAAGTGCCACAAACTATCACTGTGTTGGACACACAGTCAGCCAGGTTGATGAAGTGAAATAGTTGTTACTATAGAAACTAAGTAACACATAAGAATAGGCATGTTAATATAAATTTATACTGCAGCCAGTACAAATTTCGATCTATGAGCTGTACTATTGTGGTATTGATCACTTTCTGATCAATCAGAATATAGAATATAGAATATCAGAATATAGAACATCTTAATATGTCAACAATTCCATGATATTGGTTGACAGATGTATCACCTTGTTATTTTTTTAATGTTTAAGGTTTTATATGGTTTTAAGTCACACATGTAAAATATTTGATTTCCAATAGCAGCACTCCCACAACACCAGTGACATGGAAACTACTCAAAACTAGACTACTACTAATGCTACTACTACTAATAATACAATAAAACATAGGCTTACTGATAAAAGTGCAGCTGCTCTTAGAGCAAAATCATTATCACATATTAATCTCATATTAGTAACATACTGACTGATAATATTAGAAGTCAAGTAACATATATAATGTAATAATTAAGGCTGATAAGAGAAAACAATTAGCATTGTCTGAGAAGCATCCCATGCATTACATTAAACTAGCATCACAACAATTCAAGATAATGAACCACGTGGTGTGCAAACAGGTGTGAGAATAGTCTCATTTTTTTATTACATCATTGAACTTAAGTTTGCATCTGATTAAATCAGTATGATAGTGGATTAGTACATTACCTACATTAACTTTAAATCAGCTACCCGATATATTATTTGTAGTGATATTTTTAAATATCTCTCTGCGTTTTTTCCTGACACCATGTTGCACTTTCACTGGCAAATCTCTCTCGAGACATGGATGCCCTCCTCCTCTTCGTCCTCACACACATTCTTTAGGCTATTGAGTCGTCCCCGAACTTGTTCCTCACCCGGTGCTCCATTGTTTTCTGCCTTATTGATCTTGACCACGCGGCCTTCTGTCATCACAGCAAGCTCCCTATTTGTCCAGATTTGTGCTCTCTCTTGCCATCTCTCTCCCTTGGCTACTCTCAGTCTCTCTCATTATTCCGTTATATAGGACGGATGATACTTTTTTGAGTAAAAACCTTGGCTGGCGACTTCTTGTTTTGCTGTCAGCTGTCGATCTGTGATTAAATTGATGTTTGCATTTTGGAAGAATATTGAAATGAAAAGGTGAAATACTGCTATGCTAAATCTATCAACTTTCTCTGGATATAAAAATGTTGAGAGTGGTGAAGTAAAAGGACAATGACTGTGTTCTGGCTTACACATTAGCCAGAGTAGCCAATGTAACCTCCAACCAGTGTAACCAACTGGATCAGTGTAACAACTGCTCATCAGAATGTGTATGCATTCCTACACATAAACTTATGGGGAACTGGTGAAGCGTGAGCACAACAGAGTCAAATCCTATGTACAGTAATGCAGCAATTTCCCACAATGACACTTACTACAATTTCCAAGTACAGATATGCTAAATGCTAATTTGCAAAGAGATATTGATGAATTAACTAGAAATATATGCTGACACCTGTTAAAGTGACCAAGCTAAAATTTGTCTGTGCCAAAAATAACTGAAGAGGAAATGAAGACGGTATTAGCCAGTGACGCCAAGGACAAAATTGTGTTTTCTGTCCTGTAATGCAAATACGCGCAAATTACTTTCTAAAATATGCCATGAATAGAGGACATGGAGCCCATAAACACACTCAAAGTGGTCATTCTTCCAGTGTCTGTGGACAAGGGACCTATCCCAGAAACACTGACTGCTAGACTGGGTGAAAGTTGCAAGGTATCAAACACTTGTTATTCAATCCACCTACTGCCTATTTAATGGGATTGATAGGAAACTTATGCAGGCATTGGAGAACATACTAAATGGCAAATAAACAGTAATCAGAGTTGGGACTTGAACTTGTGTCCCTAAGGGATCACCACTAACTGCTGCACCACTGTTCTGCCTAACTCAAGTGTTAGAAATGTCAGTACCACCAAATCAATTTACTAAAGATTTGCTGTGTATCACACTATTTACGATAGATTGTCCTTGGAAAATGTATGAAAAAGCGTTAATGAAAATGGTATACAGTATAGCAATAGACCAGTACTTATAACATTTGGGGTTTTGAGTCTAAAAGAGGCTTGAATAAAACCTAACAACAACAAAAAGCTGTACCCTTTAAGCAGGACATAAATAACATTCCTAGAACTATTGGGTTGAATAATTTTGTATTTATTTGTTTATTTTCCTCTATGTTATCCATATTTTCCTAAGTAAGTGTGCTAAAATGTTTCCTTAATTTGAAAATATTTCTCTCCTAGGAAGCTGCTGTGGTGCTTATTCAGCCTTTCATCATCTTAAGGCTTGCCTACTGCTGGCCTTCCTGCAAATTAGATCCATCTAGCTGATATAGACTGAAGAAACCCAACTTGTCTTCTTTTGTTCTGAGTTCTGCGTTGTCACATCACTGCAGGGTTCTTTCACCTGGCTTCCAGGATCTGTCTGTGTTAGATTTAAGCTTCCTAAAGTGCTGAAAATGTACCATCCCACGCATAGTTGATAGCAATTATTAGTTCCTGCACTGTACCTCAAGGTCGTTTGTCAAGAGAAAAGGAAGACGGGCACCACAGTTCTTCTGTTCTGGCACCCAGGTGGTGAAATGAACTTCCCTTGACTGTCTGTGTAATTGAGTCACTTGCTGTCTTCAAACAGACTGAATACCCACCTCTTTAGTTTTTACAACATTATGCAATATTATTGGCACCTGTGTTCAAAATATATTTTGTTGATTTTTGTAGTTAAAATAAGTTAACACAACCTATGCATTCTTACTTTATGATTGTTTTTTTTTGTAGTTCAGATCATCTTGTATGCACATCTTGTATGCACATCATGCAAATCATTCTTCTGTTTTTCAATAATACTCAAGTTTAGGACCTTTGATGGCCTACTGATGGACTGGGGAAATCACTACTCCAAACAAGACCTTCCATGGACCTTCCAAACAAGAACTTCCTTGGAATTTAAGGCTGTTGTGCATGAACACAGCAGCTGTTTTGGTGGATTATGGCGGCTCAACACCTTACTAAGATACTTTTTATTGTTGAACTTAAAATTGTCACCTGTCTGAATGTATACACAGTGATTTTTGGCAGTGTCATATTTTGGCTCTAGTTGATTAGCTATGTTATATAAATATATTTCCAAGTAGGATATACACAAATCATGTTGTAAGCTTTTCTTGGTGGGAACATCTGCCAAATGTCATATAAATATTCCTCATACATGGTGTTGCCAGTTTATTAAGTAGTAGATAGATGTGAAATTTCACTCAGCATTTGAGTATGATTATTGAGCATTATTCTGACATTTTATTGCCTTTGTGTCCAGACAAGGACACTTTACCATGAGCATTTCTGAGGTTGAAATGTGATTTCTTTTTTCTTTTGAGACATCATATGATGAATTTACCCACACTCACATAATATCTGTAGAAATGTTTGACCACATCTATGAATTTACAAAGTGACAAGAAACCAAAGAGTATGTCCTTGTACTTAAAGACTACGGTACATACCATTCCATAAAAAATAATTTTGGCCACAAAAGAGATTGCCTCACACTTGAAAGACTTAAGCCTCACTAAATAAATAAGAGTCTGTTCTGGGTCTATGTACAGTGCATCAGTGCTGTCAGTCCAATCTCTAGTTCAAACAGACAATAGCTACCTGTGCCAACAAACTGCAACTCAGTGTCTGAGATCCTACTTTTTCCGCAAAAATTCTGTCCTCTGAACCTCAAATGGATGTCATATACAGCTTCAATAAAATGGTAGAATGAAAACAGCATTGTTCCTTGCTTCACACCAGTGTTGTCAAGGAAGTCCAGCAACATCTCCATTTCTTGAAGAGAGTGAGGATAGGAAATTTCCCCTCAAACCGCAAGACCTAACAGCAGCTAGTGAGGGTCTCTCTCTAATACATTTAGGATATCCACAACAATGGTGCCTCACCAAGGCCAATCACATTGTGGATGACTATTGCATCCCTTTACTGGAATGTTTATTTCCTTGCCATCTGGAACAAGTCACTTAATATATGTGCTCTTGACTTGACTAGAAGACTTACACACTGTGGTGTTGTGATGTTTCCCAGTAGTCAAAAATAAACTCTATGGCTAACGGACGAGGCAGGCAGGCCAGACATGATTCCAGACTCCGGCCCCAGTGACCCAAGCCATGCATCCCAGTCTACATCTAGATTTTCTAGTTCGAGTTAGTACTCAGGCAGCTGCATTCTGAACTAATTGAAGTTTATTTATAGATTTACTAGAGCATCCAGTAAGTAATGCTGATAATGTGCGCATCAAAGGAGAGATCTGAATCAATTGTGACACCTAAGTTTTTTACAGATGGACTGGGCAATACTGGACAGCCATCTAGATTTAGGATAGATGTAGCCAACCTGTCTCTCACAGCTTTGGGTCCCACTAATAGAACCTCAGTTTAATCCTGATTTACAGCTAATTGAACAGATGTCTTCACTAGTGCTGCATCTGGAAGGTTGCTGAATAGTTTGGTGATGTGATGAGCCTCGAGTTTTATGTCTAATGGTTACTTTTAAAATTACATAGAACGGGAGAATCACTTTCTGTAGGGTTTTTTGGAGACTGTATTAAAGAGAAATCTTGGATTATTCTTATTTTTCTCTATGATTGAGGAGAAGTATGCAGCTTTAGCTTTAGTAAAGCATGCTTATACTCTGCCATGCTGTCCCTCCAAGCAATCTTAACCAAGTCCAATTTACTATATCTCCACTTGCGCTCTAGATGCTGTGTTCTTTGCTTTAAGGTACGAGTGTGGTCATTATACCATGGAGCTAGCCTTTTTTCCCTAATGCGTTTGACCCTAGCAGGAGCAATCGTGTCCAGGGTTGAGCAAAGCACACATTCTAATTGGTCATTTACACACTCAAGATGACACCAGGACACCAGGAAGAACATTCTAGCACCAGACTGGGAAGAGTGAATCTACAATAACAAGTGTTCTACAATAGCAGGCAAGCAGGTTAGTGTTAATAAATCAACTGTGGGAGCAATTGTAAGAAAATGGAAGACATACAAAACCACCAATAATCTCCCTCGATCTGGGATCCGATGATCTCATCCCGTGGGGTCAAAATGATCATGAGAACGATGAGCAAAAATCCCAGAACTACACAGAGGGACCTGATGAATGACCTGCAGAGAGCTGGGACCAAAGTAACAAAGGCTACCATCAGTAACACACTATGCCGAAAGGGACTCAGATCCTGCAGTGCCAGGCATGTCCCCTTATTTAAGCCAGTACAAGTCCAGGCACGTCTGAAGTTTGCCAGAGAGCATATGGATGATCCAGAAGAGGATTGGGAAAATATCATGTGGTATAATATCACAACTTTTTGTTAAAAACTCAACTCGTCATGTTTGGAGGAAGAAGAATGCTGAGTTGCATCCCAAGAACACCATACCTACTGTGAAGTATGGGGGTGGAAAGCATGCTTTGGGGCTGTTTTTCTGCAAAGGGGATATCTGTGTTATGATCTGTGTTAAGGGAAGAATGAACAGGGCCATGTAACATGAGATTTTAAGCCAAAACCTCCTTCCATCAGTGAGAGGATTGAAGATGGAACGTGGCTGGGTCTTCCAGCATGACAATGATCCCAAACACACTGCTCAAGCAACGAAGGAGTGGCTCCGTAAAAAGCAATTCAAGATCCTGGAGTGGCCTAGCCAGTCTCCACACGTCAACCCCATAGAAAATTGTTGAGGCAGTTAAAATTCCGTGTTGCCCAGCCCCAAAACGTCACTGCTCTAGAGGAGATCAGCATTGAGGAATGGGCCAAAATACCAGCTACAGTGTGTGCAAACCTGGTGAAGACCTACAGGGAACGTTTGACCTATGTCATTGCCAATAAAAGTTATGTTACAAAGTATAGAGTTTAACTTTTGTTATTGACCAAACACTTATTTTCCTCCATAATTTACAATTAAATTCTTTTAAAATCCTACAATGTGATTTCCTGGATTTTTTTTTTCTTATTTTGTCTCTCATAGTTGAAGTGTACCTATGATGAAAAGTACAGACCTCTCTCATCTTTCTCATATATACTTTTTTGCACCACTGTAAAACATCATGTATTGCTTTTTTATAGTGCATATGGTGGTCCTTATATGCATATGGTGCATATTGTGGTCCTTGGTCCACATGGCTTTCATTTACCTATTGCTGAAAACCAAACATGTATATTTAAAGCATAAAAAGTTGGGACAGTATGGAAAATGCAAATTAAAAAAATGTATTGTTGGTTCTTGATGCAGTGCCGTCTGAGGGATCAGAGATCAGGTCTTCCGTTTAGTCTTGTGCCCCTGCCCTTTATACACTGAAATTCCTCCAGATTCCTTGATTCATTTAATGATATTATGCACCGTAGATGGATAAATATGTAAATTCCTCCCAATCTTTCTTTGAGGAACATTGTTTTTAAATAGTTCATTACTTTTCTTACACATTTGTTGATAAACTGGAGATCCTCTTCCCTAGTCTTTGTTCCTCAAAGACTCAGCCATTTGTGGAAACAGCTTTTGTACCAAATCATGATTACAATCACTTGTTGACGTCACCTGTTTGAAATCACATCAGTATATAGTTGTTGTTTTTTTCTCATCACTAGCCCTAAATTGGTCACTGTCCTGTCACTTTTTTGGAATCTGTTATGTTGCAACTAATGAAATTAAATTAACCAGAAAAAAATATAAAATATCTTGGGTTCATACTGTCTGCAATGAAATAGAAGTCAGAGTAAATTTAAGACACATTGGAGGTTTATTTTTTATCATTATTATTTTTGGAATTTGTTGTATTTCAACCAGAAAAAGTTAAAGTTAACCAGAAAAAAAAAAAAGAAATATGTTGGGTTCATACATTTGACAATCAAAATGACAGAAAATACAATCACACTTATCCAGAGTCACTTACAACTGAGGCAAATTTAGGGAAAATGCCCAACATCAGCAGCTAGGCAGAGGTGCTATTTGAACCCCTTGACCCTCTAGTCCTTTAACCACTGCACCACCATCAATAACAAATGGCCCCAACTAAGAAATCTCACTATATATTGTTTCGACTACACATTTATACATAAATACATATTTAAAATACATTTTTAAAGTAAAACATTTCAATCAATTGACAGCCTGTAAATTATAAGTAATTTCATAATTTTTGTTCCAATTGTGATGCATGTAGAGAATTTTTGTCATGGACAATTACAAGGAAATTAGATAGATAATTAGATACAAGTATCAGGGCAACATGCAAGTTCAATTCACCCCCAAAACCTCAAATGTAACATAAGATATTGAATAAAACAAATTTAAGATACCAAACACCATGTGGAGTTACGTATGTATTAGACATTAATGACATTTACAATTTTAACTTAATATACAGAAATTCTGTTGCTTCCCTGCAAGTTTATACTACTAATCATGATGCATGTTAAGTGCTATGTAAGTTTTAAAGAGCCCAGCCAATCACTGCAGCCTGTATGAAGTACTATGATATACAGTGGTGCTTGACAGTTTGTGAACCATTTAGAATGTTCTATATTTCTGCATAAATATGACCTAAAATATCATTTTCACACAAGTCCTAAAGGTAGATAAAGAGAACCCAGTTAAACAATTGGGACAAAAATATTATACTTGGTCATTTATTTATTGAGGAAAATGATCCAATATTACATATTAGTTAGTGGCAAAAGTATGTGAAGCTCTAGGATTAACAGTTAAATTGAACGTGAATTTAGATTCCGGTGTTTTCAATAAATTGGATGAAAATCAAGTGTGAGTAGGCACCCTGTTTTATTTAAAGAAAAGGGATCTGTCAAAGTCTGCTCTTCACAACACATGTTTGTGGAAGTATATCATGGCATGAACAAAGGAGATTTCTGAGGACCTCAGAAAAAGAGCTGCTGATGCTCATCTGGCTGGAAAAGGTTACAAAACCATCTCTAAAGAGTTTGAACTCCACCAATCCACAGTCAGACAGACTGTGTACAAACAGAGGAAATTCAAGAACATTGTTACCCTCCCCAGGATTGGTCGGCCAACAAAGAGCACTCCAAGAGCAAGGCGTGTAATACTTGTCGAGGTCACAAAGAACCCCAGGGTAACTTCTAAGCAACTGAAGACCTCTCTCAATTGGCCAAAGTTAATGTTCATGAGTGCACCTTCAAAAGAACACTGAACAACAATGGTGAGCATGGTGGGGTTTGCAAGGAGAAAGCCACTGCTCTTCGAAAAAAAATTGCTGGTCATCTGCAGTTTGCTAAAAGATCAAATGGACAAGCCAGAAGGCTATTGGAAGAATGTTTTGTAGACTGATGAGACCAAAAATAGAACTTTTGGTTTAAAAAGAAAAGCGTTATGTTTGGAGAAATGAAAACACTGCATTCCAGCATAAGAACCTTATCCCATCTGTGAAACATGGTGGTGGTAGTATCATGGTTTTGGGCCTGTTTTGCTGCATCTGGGCCAGGATGGCTTGTCATCATTGATGGAACAATGAATTCTAAATTATATCAGAGAATTCTAAAGGAAAATGTCCATCTGTCCATGAACTGAATTTCAAGAGAAGGTGGGTCATGCAGCAAGACAATGACCCTAAGCACACAAGTCATTCTACCAAAGAATGGTTAAAGAAGAATAAGTTAATGTTTTGGAATGGCCAATAATGGCCTAACCTAAATGTTGTGAAAAGACCTGAATCGTGCAGTTAATGTGAGGAAACCCACCAACATCCCAGAGTTGAAGCTGTTCTGTACGGAGAAATTGGCTAAAATTCCCCCTAGCCGGTGTGCAGGACTGATCAACAGTTACAGGAAATGTTTAGTTGCAGTTATTGCTGCACAGGGGAGTCGCACCAGATACTGAAAGCAAAGGTTCACATACTTTTGCCACTCACTAATATGCAATATTGGATCATTTTCCTCAATAAATAACCAAGTATAATATTTTTGTCTCATTTGTTTAACTGGGTTCTCTTTATGTATTTTTAGGACATTTTTGAAAATTTGATGATGTTTTAGGTCATATTTATGCATAAATATAGAAAATTCTAAAGGGTTCAGAAACTTTCACGCACCACTGTATATGAACCACATACTGTATGAGTATATTGTGAGTCTCTTTTTTCCTTCTATCATATTTTAGCACACATGCATTACCCATCTGGGATCATATATGTGCCATACAAAAAATGACCAATTTCATGTATGTGCACATGTATCACACACACACACACACACACACACACACACACACACGTACATACAGTAGAATATGCACTGGAAATCTATATATGCCATTAAAATGCTAGCATATGTAGAACCACAACACTATTATTGTTTATTACACTCACAATCTGAGCCAATACAGACTCCCGACTGCAATACGTTCGGCATCTATGTGCAGGGAATACCTATGTGGTTTGAGGTATTGAAGCAGAAGGCTGCGTCCAGCATATATACAACAACGCTGAACACTTCAGGCCAAGCCATTAAATATGAATGAGAGTGTGCTGCCAATGGAACTGAGGATACACTATGAGAATTTGTTTAAAGATACATGTACTGCTGTATCTGCAATACATAGCCATAGTCTGAGGTGCACAACACAGAAATTGACTTTTGTATGGTCTCTGTATAGGGATCTTACTGAAGGTATTTTTTGCAACACAAAGAATTAGATAAGTAATTTTTACCAGAATAATTTTTTTATTGTCTCTCAGAAAGTTAAACTAATTATTGGATGGTTGTTAATTGAAACCCTAGCTTTGCCAACTTCCACTGTTGGCTCTAAGTTGTTCAGTCCAACCGTAAGCCACCTTTAATACAGTGGGGCAAAAAAGTATTTAGTCAGCCACTGATTGTGCAAGTTCTCCTACTTAGAAAGATCTGTAATATTATCTAATGGAGACAGGTCTGTAATTTTCAACATAGGTAAACTATGAGAGACAAAATGAGAAAAAAAATGAATGAGTTGAAAGTCCGTGTTGCCCAGCGACAGCCCCAAAACATCATCTGCTTGGAGGAATGAGCCAAAATACTAGCTATAGTGTGTTCAAACCTGGTGAAGACTTACTTTTGACCTCTGTTATTACCAACAAAGGTTATGTTACAAAGTATTAAGTTAAACTTTTAATATTGACCAAATGCTTATTTTCCACCATAATTTACAATTAATTCTTTAAAAATCCTACAATGTGATTTTTTTTCTCATTTTGTCTCTCATAGTTGAAGTGTACCTATGATGAAAATGACAGACCTCTCTCATTTTTCTAAGTAGGAGAACTTGCACAATCAGTGGCTGACTAAATACTGTTTTGCCCCTCTGTATATGCATTTTAAAAAGTAAATGTGCAACAGTTATAGTAACAGAGCCAGGATGTCCATGCCAAGTTGCACAGATTGCACCATTCAGAGACCGTTATACAGATTCACAAACAGATACAGCAAACCCAGCATACACAATATGCTTAAGCTTGTTTATCAACTACAGTTTCTCTATTGTTTTGACAGAATGATTCAGATATAAAGGATTCTCTTTTTCACACCCCTCCCCCCTTTAGCTGTGGCCTTTTCTCATTCTCTTTTTATGTATTTTCCTTCAACCACAATTATGCCTGACCTTGACCTCCACATTGGCCCACTGGGATGAGGCCAGGGTCAGCTACTGCTGTGCTATCAGAAAGTAAACACTCCGAGCAAAAGAGAAAAAGAAATGCCAAAAATATCTGGATATATCAGGGTCACTGTCAAGGCATCTAACAACCAGTATTGAGACCTATTATTATTATTATTATTATTAGCGCAGAAGTAAGCATGCACTGGATGTTATGCCATCCAATCACAGGTCCAAGTGGTCACTGTTGAAGTAACAATACAGTATATCCATGTTTTTATGTATAGCTCATAATGGGACACAGTGTCAGTCAGCTTTATTTATATCGTGCTTTTTCCAATGGAGCATTGTCTCAAAGCAACTGTACAATTTTAGATTATCTTCTAATATCTACGGCCAATCCCAAATTGAGTAAGCCTAGGGCGACTGTGGCAAGGAAAAACTCCCTAAGCGTTATGAGGAAGAAACCCTGGGAGGACCAAGACTCGAACAAGATACCCATCCTCATTAAAATGTAACTGCTAAGCAACTAAAGGAGTTTCTCACATTGGCTATGTTAGCGTTTGACCGATCAACCAGAACTTGCAAGATTATCTCGTCGACTACATGGTACCTGGCTGCGCTAGCTTTAGCTGATTAGCTTTACATTAGCTGGTACTCCAGCTGTCTCTACAGCTTTATTCTATTTAGTGTAATTCTACTCTGTTTAGCTTCTTTAATAAATATTTCTTATTGCTATTACGTCGTTGTCTGTCTGCTGATCTGCATTTGGGTTCCATTACACTCTTACCGGTGGGATCTCTGATCCCACACCCTAACAGAATAATCTGGTCACTGTGGAGCCTGCGGATCAGCATACTGTCAACCCACTACCTGTGGGCCTAGCTTTAGACCATAAACAAGCTTGGTTTGAACAACATGACAAACTTCTCAACTCATTGTTAGAATCTAACGGCCTTCTTAATCTCCAAGTAGCTAGCCTGACATCCAAGCGGCATTGGGGCGCCTCATCGGTCTTCGGCAGAGTTCCTAGTCAGTTTCTGACTATGCCGTGGAATTCTGCTCGTTGGCCATGGACGCCAGATGGAATGACCCCGATTTGCACGAGGCTTTCTGGTCAGGTTTGTCTGAACGCCTTAAGGATGAGTTAGTAGCTCGACGACCTACAGGCAATGGTTAACTTGGCCATCCACCTGGACTCACACATTTATGCACACAGGTTGGAGAGGGCCTCGCGTCCGGTCTGGTCTGGTCTTCCCCACACACCAGACTCGCAGCTTCGGAGTTACCACCACCTCTGGCGACCGCCCCCAGCACTACGGAGGACCTTGAGCCAATGCAACTGGGCCATGCCAGGCTCTCCTCCACGGAATGGGTTCGGTGCAAGAAGCAGGGGCTATGTGCTTATTCTGGGCACCCCGGGCCACCACATTCTAGGCTGTCTCATCAGCCCAAAAGACCTGGCTCGTCAGTAAACCTGGGGGTTTTGGAGAGCGATACTCATAATCCCCCACAGGCTGGCGGGCTTTTTCTCACACTCCCTACCACCCTGCACTTGCCCGGTACCATCACGGAGAAACTAATGGTACCTGATGAGGTAAATCATCATAGATACATTGGTTCTGAGTGTTAATTTTAGTGCTATTCTAGAGCTCAGTCAAAACAAAGTCATTTCTACTTTCGGCTTCCCTGTTATCAGCAATGGCCTCGCTGATAAGAAATTCCTCCAGAGGATCTGCTGCTAGTACCCACCCCGCATCCACTGACTGTTTTTCATTCTGGGCAGTAAGCGCTGTATACTGCCATGTTATCGCAAACTTTGTACAGACTTTTTCTGCTGCAAGAATGAGAACTGACAGAACTTTTTGTCCCTACCCAAACCAAACGCCTCCACTCTAAGCTTAACTCCACCAAGACGGCGAGACGGGTCTGCAGGGCGCGCCGAAATGGCTGCGAACACGGATGGCTGCTTGTCGTTTTGGTTACTTTTCCCGATACCCACATCCCTAATTAGTGGCTAGTTGTGTGTCTATGTTATGTTTATGCGCTTGTGTGCTGGAAGGAGTTGTCCCAATGTGTTCATTATTTCTTGTTTCTTCTAAAAATGCGTTTCGTTGCCTTGTACTTGTACGTGTGTAATGACAAGAAATTGAATACCATACCATCCAGACCGTGGACGCCCTGGTAGATTCTGGCACCGAGGAGAACCTCATCGACCAGAAGCTTGTGGCCCAGCTTGGTACTCAGCTGTAGAGCCTGGAGACTCCTGCGTGGGCTTACGCACTGGATGGTAGACTTCTTGTCTGGATTACCCACTTTACCTCTCCTGTGCTATAGGTGGTAGCCTAGTGGGTAAGGTACTGGACAATGGACCACAAGGTCCAGAGTTCAAATCCCACCTGTGCCAAGCTGCCACTTTTGGATCCTTGAGCAAGACTCTTAACCCACATTTTCTTGCTGTAAATGTAAAATGTATCACTACATTGGACCTTTCCCTATCACCAAGGTAATCGATTCCGTAATCAATAAAATCTTTAGTTCAGCTTAAACTCACTAACCACATGCGTATTCACCCCTCTTTTCATGTTTCTCAGGTAAAGCTGGTCAGCTCCTCGGTTTGGGTTTGGACTACCTACCTGGAAGCAAGCCTCAAGCCACAGTCGCACTTCTCCTCCGTTCCCTTCGTTACACCGTTGCTACCAACTTCCTGTTCTTGATGGCGAACCCTTCTATAGTCATTGAATTTAATTCTACTCTGTTTAAGTTCTTTAATAAATATATCTTATTGCTCTTATGTCATTGTCTGTCTGCTGATCTACATTTGGGTTCCGTTACACTCTTACCAGTGGGATCCCATCAATCCCATCCAATAACAGGCTAATGTTAATGTTAGTTTTCTAAATATCAGCTGGATATGCCAGAAGGCTATTGGAATGTTTTGTGGAAGGACGAAATCAAGATTGAACTTTCTGGTTAAAATGAGTATTTATATGTCTGGAGTTGAAAACTCCAAATTTCAACATATGAAGCTGTGCAATATGGTGGTGGTAGTATCAATGGCTGAACCTGTTTTGCTGCACCTTGCACCTAGACAAGGACAGCTTGCCATTATTGATAGGACAATGAATTCTGAACTATACCAGCAAATTCATAGAACGATTAAAGAATAATAAAGTCTATTTTATGGAAGGCCAAGTGAAAGTCCTGACCTCAGTTCAATAGATATATTGTGGAAGGACCTGAACCAAGAGGATCATGTGGGAAAACCCAGCAACATCCCAGAATTGTTTGGCCCCTTCACATTTGGAGCATCCCTGTATGTAAATTAAACAAGTCACCCCAGAGTGCAGCATGAAATCAAGTCAGCAAGTTTTCTGTTGATCAGTTTTAGTGTGAATCCACATTAGCATCACAAAATCGAGTGACCTGGATGACTTTGAACATGCAGTGATGTCGAGAGTATACCGGAGGAAAAACATCAAGCAAAGGGGATGCCGTGGATGTAAACAACTCATTGATGAAAGGGTCAGAGGAGGATGTCAAGAATTGTTCTGATGAACCAGGTACATAGTCAAGCACATCGCAGCTGAATACAACACTGATGCTCCAACTAACATGTCAGATCATTCGAGTTGTCATTTATTAGCACAGTTGGTCTATACAGCTGATATCAAGTTAAAGTCCCAATGATGTCTAAGGGAAACAGAAATGAAGAAGGCTCCAGTGGGCAAAATAGCCCAGAAACTGGATCACTGAGAAGTGGGAAAACATCACCTAGTCAGATGAATCCTGATTTATGTTGCTCCTGATGCTGTTGAGAGGGTCAGAATTTGGCACAAGTAGCATTAATCAATGAACCCTTCCTGTCAGGTGATAGAAATTCTTTTATTTTTTATTTAATTCTTATATACATATTTTATAATGCATAATTATCCTTAAAACTGTATCTTTTCTTGTTCATGATAATTTGTAGCTGTACATCCAGACTTTCAGACACTATTCAGTGCAACACTGATGATGCAGACATTAATGATGTGTGGATTACATGTGTGGTCTGGGTCTTACACTAGTCACTGGGTCTTACTACAAGAGAGCATAAAACTACTTTTGGGTAGATGCTACTTTTGGGTAGTGTATCTCTTGGTGAGAGATTGTTGACTGCTAGAAATGCCTTTATGATGCCGTCAAAGACATTTTGCCCAGTTGACAGAGGGGCTATATCATTGGACTGAGAGAAGCAGGATGGGCGTTTTGACAAATTGTCCCCTATGTAGGCCATTCTTACATAGCTGTTAGGAGGTGTTGGGAGCAATGGTTCCCTGATGGCACACACAGCGAACAGGCTCCGGACAGCTCTGCCAGTCCGCCAGTAGAGAGGATTGTTTGATCTGCCAACAAGCACGAGCAGCTCCCACAGTTTCATTGTCCACCATCCAGACACAAGTCTCACCTTCACAACACATTCCTGTCTCTGTCCAAACCATTTCCATGTGCTTAGCAAAAGTAAAATTGTTGTCATGGTGCCCATTATATGTCCTGCCAGCCATGTACAGCCAGCCACTGTCGCCTGGAACCATGTCGTCTTTAATGAAAAATCCAGATTCTTTTTGTGATCTGACGACAATTGGGTTTGAGTATGGAGGCCTTATGATGAGCGCTTCAATCCTGCCTTTGCTGTGGAGCAACACACTTCCCCAGCTGCTGTTGTGATGATCTGGGGAGTTATCGCATACGGCAGTTGGTGGTAGTGATACAAGGGACACTAACAACTCAGCAATATGTGCAGGACATCCTGCGGCCACATGTGTTCCATCTTATGGCAGGGCTTCCAACTGGCACTTATCAGCAGGATAATGCTCACCCACACACAACAAGGGTTTCCCAGGAATGCCTCTGCCAGATTGCAACAACTACCTGACCTGTCTGGTTGCCAGATTATCTCCAATAGAGAATTTATGGGACCAACTTGGACCACTGCAATCAGTGGCGGATTTAGGCATGGGCAACATTGGCAGCTGCCCAGGATGGCATCTTGCTGAGGGTGGAACTGGGCACCAACACACACACACACACACACACACACACACACACACACACACACACACACACACACAAAAAAAAAAAATAGGAACGGAGACCTGCACATAACATCAACAAATTAACGCAATACATTTACACAATAAATTAATGTGGTTCTTTTTCACGGAGCTTAGAGCTTCAATCGCTGTATCTTCCCTTTGGTTTCTACAGTGGAGCTTGACAGTTTGTGAACCCTTTAATATTTTCTATATTTCTGCATAAATACGATCTAAAACATCATCAGATATTCACAGAAGTTCTAAAAGTAGATGAAGAGAACCCAGATAAAGATATGAGACAAAAATATTATACTTGGCCATTTATTTATTCAGGAAAATGATCCGGTATGACATATTAGTGAGTGGCAAAAGTATGTGAACTTTTGCTTACAGTATCTGGTGTGACCACCCCCCTGTGCAGCAATAACTGCAACTAAATGTTTTCCTGTAACTGTTGATCAGTCCTGGATACTTGGAGGAATTTTAGCCCATTACTCCGTACAGAACAGCTTCAACTCTGGGATGTTGGTGGGTTTCCTCACATTACCTGCTCACTTACGGGTCCTTCCACAACATTTCGATTGGATTAGGGTCAGGACTTGGACTTGGCCATTTTCCAAAACATTAACTAATTCTTCCTGTAACCATTCTTTGGTAGAACGACTTGTGGGGGTGCTTAGGTTCATTGTCTTGCTGCATGACCCGACTTCTCTTGGACATTCAGTGTCATGGACAGATATTCTGACATTTTTCCTTCAGAATTCTCTGATATAATTCAGAATTCATTGTTCCATCAATGATGGCAGCCGTCCTGCCCAGATGCAGCAAAACAGGCCCAAACCATGATACTACCACCAACCATGTTTGTCACAGATGAGATCAGTTCTTGTCCTGGAATGCAGTGTTTTCCTTTCTCCAAACATAAAGCGCTTTTCTTTTAAAGTTCTATTTTGGTGTTCATCCGATTCACAGTAACATTCTTACAAATAGCCTTCTGGTTGTCGGTCACATTATCTTTAGCAAACTGCCGATGAGAATGCAGCAATGTTTTTATGAGAGCAAGTGGCTTTCTCCTTGCAACCCTGCCATGCACACCATTGTGTTCATTGTTCTTCTGGTGGTGGACTCATGAACATTAGCTTTAGCCAATGTGAGAGAGGCCTTGGAGAACATTGCTAGGAAGTTACCCTGGGGTCCTTTTTGGACCTTGTCAACTGTCACACACCTTGCTCTTGGAGTGACTCTTTTGTTGGTCGACCACCCTGGGGACGGTAACAAATGGTCTTGAATTTCATCCATTTGTACACAATCTGTCTGACTGTGAATTGGTGGAGTCCAAACTCTTTAGAGATGGGCTTTGTAACCCTTTTCCAGCAGCCTGATGAACACAACAACTCTTTTTCCGAGGGTTCTCAGAAATCTCCTTTGTTCGTAGCCATGATAAACTCCCACAAACATGTTGAAGAGCAGACTTTGATGCGACACACAAATATGTAATATTGGATCGTTTTCTTCATAAATAAATGGATAAGTATAATATTTTCATCTCATTTGTTAACTGGGTTCTATTTATCTACATTTAGGACTTCCTGATGATGTTTTAGGTCATATTTAAGAAAAAAGTATAGAAAATTCTAAAGGGTTCGCAAACTTTCAAGCACCCACTGTATATAGTTTTTCAATAACATTGCCAGTCTGTCTGTGAAATGCAGATTG
Source organism: Ancistrus triradiatus (assembly GCA_025084515.1). Taxonomy (NCBI): domain Eukaryota; kingdom Metazoa; phylum Chordata; class Actinopteri; order Siluriformes; family Loricariidae; genus Ancistrus; species Ancistrus triradiatus. Next base: position 188,667 of record JAJAGP010000753.1, on the reverse strand, counting down.
TATAACAACAAGTCAAGTCAGATTTATTTATATAGCGCTTTTTACAATGGAGCATTGTCTCAAAGCAACTTTACAGGTTTAGATTATCTCCTAATAACTACGTCCAATCTCAAATTGAGCAAGCCTAGGGCGACAGTGGCAAGGAAAAACTCCCCAGTTCTAGGAAGAAACCTTGGGAGGACCAAGACTCAAAAAGGGACCCAACCTCCTTGGGCGGCGTAGATGATAAATCTAAGAGCGAACTAAAGTCATGGAGTCAAAGTTTGAATAGAATGTGAAGTATGCACATCGACATTAAGTGGCCGGGGTATGATGATAAATCTAAGAGCGAAAACTAAAGTCATGGAGTCATGGTCGAATAAAATGTGAATTATGCACAGTGGAGCTCCATCAGATGTACATCATGTGATGGGCGCCGGAACTGCCGGAACACAGCTCGGAGAGATAAACGGAAAATGTAAGTTAGTTATTTGATTAGGAGCACAGTGTTTATTAACACACATCACTGATGCCATGTCAATCACTGATGCCAAGTGTAGCATGAGGACCCCGGCAGCATTAGCTATAGCAGCATAGGCTAGAAAGCTAAGAAAGAGGAAACTGGTAGGAAACACAGCAAGAGGGATCACAATGAGACATTGGCAACCCCACGCGCGGCAGAAGACAGCAACCCCAACGTCTCTGATCACCATAAGACTCTTTGGACTATGAACCCCCCCCCAGCTCTGCCCTTAGTCCAAGGCAAGGATGCACAAGTCAAGATCAAGAAGACTGAAGCCCAGTTCAGCCAGACCGCCCACTCGACACTCCCGGCTAATGGACAAGGCAGGCAGGCCAGACATGACTCCAGACTCCGGCCTCAGTGACCCAAGCCATGCATCCCAGTATAAATCTAGTCAAATGCCTGCGTAAATAAGTATGTCTTTAGCCTAGACTTAAAATTTTGGAGAGTTTCTGAGTCTTGAACTAAAGTGGGTAGTTTATTCCATAGTTGGGGGGCCATGTATGAGAAAGCCTTTCCCCCTGCTGTGACTTTTTTAATTCTAGAAACTAAAAAAAGTCCTGTACCCTGCGAACGAAGTAGACGAGCTGGATTGTAAAACTCTAAGAGTTCACTCAGATAATGTGGGGCCAGGCCATGTAGAGCTTTATAAGTTATAAGAATATTTTGTAATCGATGCGGAATTTAACTGGTAACCAGTGCAGTGATGATAGAACAGGAGTGATATGATCAAATTTTCTAGTTCGAGTTAGCACTCGGGCAGCTGCATTCTGAACTAACTGAAATTTATTTATAGATTTACTAGAGCATCCAATAAGTAAGGCATTACAGTAATCCAACCTTGAGGTTATAAACGCATGAACAAGTTTCTCTGCATCGTTAAAAGTGAGGCTATTTCTAAGTTTAGCAATATTACGTTTTTGAAAGAAAGCAATTCGAGTGATCCTGCTAATGTGAGCATCAAAGGAGAGATCTGAATCAAATGTGACCCCAAAGTTTTTTACAGATGGACTGGGCAATACTGGACAGCCATCTAGATTTAGGATAGATGTAGCCAACCTGTCTCTCACAGCCTTGGGTCCCACTAATAGAACCTCAGTTTTATCTGAGTTAAGTAAGAGAAAATTAAATAACATCCAATCTTTTATTTCCTTTACACAGTCCTCAATTTTGTTGATTGTAAGGCTGTCATTAGGTTTGGCTGATATGTACAGCTGTGTATCATCTGCATAGCAGTGGAAACTAATGCCATGTTTGCGAATAACTGAGCCTAGTGGCAGCATGTACAGAGAGAATAAAAGCTGGCCAAGCACTGACCCCTGAGGCATGCCATACTTCACTTTTGAGAGCTTAGACCTTAGATTATTTATATGAACTGGTACCGGTCAGTTAAGTAGGATTTAAACCAAGAAAGTGCTGATCCCTTAATACCTACAGTATTTTCTAGTCTATTTAGTAAAACATCATGATCTATAGTGTCAAATGCTGCACTTAAATCTAACAGAACAAGAAATTAAAAACATCCCTTATCTGAGGACATTAACAAGTCATTTAGTACCCTAATTAATGCTGTTTCAGTACTATGATGCCAGACTGAAATGTTTCATAAATTTCCTTCCTTTGGAGGTAACTGCAGAGCTGCTAATAGACGGCTTTTTCTAAGATCTTTTACAGAAATGGTAGATTTGAAATTGGTCTAGAATTAGATATCACACAAGGGTCAGGATTGGCTTTTTTTAATCAGTGGTTTGATAACGGCACACTTAAAGGATTTGGGCACATAACCAAAGGTAAGGGATGAATTTAAAATAACTAACACTGGCTCTATAACACTGGGTAATACTTGTTTGAGTGAACGTGTAGGAATTGGATCTAATAAACATGTTGATGACTTAGACGAGCTGATCAGTGCGGATAGTTCAGTATTAGTAATTGGGGTAAAAGATTATTAAACTGATGTCTTCACTAGTGCTGCATCTGGAAGGTGGCTGAATAGTTTGGTGATGTGATGAGCATTGAGTTTTATGCCTAATGTTTTCTATCTTATTATTAAAGAAAGTCATGAAATCATTACTATTAAAATGACACAGAACGGGAGAATCACTTTCTGTGGGGATTTTTATTAATTTGCAGACTGTATTAAAAAGAAATATTGGATTATTCTTATTTTTCTCTATGATTGAAGAGAAGTATGCAGCTTTAGCTTTAGTGAGGGCATGCTTATACTCTGTCATGCTGTCCCTCCAACCAAGCTTAAACACCTCCAATTTACTATGTCTCCACTTGTGCTCTAAATGCCATGTTCTTTGCTTTAAGGTAGGGGTGTGGTCATTATACCATGGTGCTAGCCTTTTTTCCCTAATACGTTTGACCCTAGCAGGGGCAGTCATGTCCAGGGTTGAGCGAAGCACACATTCTAATTGCTCATTTACACAAGATGATTTATCTCCATAGGTGTATTAAATTTTAAGTCTGGTAGGTTTTTAATAAACGCAGCTGGAGTAGCAGATGTGATAGTGTGCTTAGTGTGATAACGAGGCAGAAGGATTTTATTTATTAGAGATAGCTCAAATACTAAAAGATAGTGATCTGAAATCGAATCACTTTGGGGGAAAACATCAAGGTTATCTATTTTGATATCAAATGTTAATATTAGATCTAAAGTATGATTACAGCGGTGGGTTGGTCCCATCACATTCTGAGTGATACCCATGGATTCTAAGATGGACTCGAAAGCAATTATAAGTGGATCCTGCTCATTGTCAAAGTGAATATTGAAATCACCTACAATTAAAGCCTTATCTGTTGACAGTAGTAAGCAGGAAAGAAAGTTAGCAAATTCCTGAAGAAATTCTGAATAGGGACCAGGAGGGAGGTAAATAGTGATAAGCTGAAAAGAGTGTGGTTTTGACTTCCATAATGATGGATCAGTCACATTAAGAATCAGTATTTCAAAAGAATTAGCCTTGTATTGGGATTTAGCTGTAACACCTAACTCTTTGTCAAAAAAATGTAGCTATGCCTCCCCCCTGACCATTAGGACAAGGGCGACTAGCATGACTGTATCAAGGAGGGGAAGCTTCATTTAAGGCTAAATATTCATCAGGTCTAATCCAAGTCTCAGTGAGACAGAGAGCGTGTAAGCGTTTATCAGTGATCATTTCATTTACAATCACTGCTTTGTTTGTAAGTGATCTAATGTTAAGTAATCCTAGCTTTAGTCTAATGTTGTTATTTCTTTGGCAGCTATCTGTGTTTATACAAATGAGGTTATTAAAACAGACTTTTTGAGAGTGTTTACGTTTAGGGCAGATGCGGGTAACAGACACAGTTTCAATAATGTGGGTTCTGGTTGACAGTGCATGGCTACCAGCAGAGAGTTGGTTAAGCCGGTCTGTCTGCTGCCTGACCCCTGCTCTGGATAGTCAGCCCCTAACCAATTGGGCCATAAGACTATGGGCAATGTTGCAGGAGATGAGAGCAGCACCCTCCAGAGTGGGATGCACACCATCCCATCCTAAAAGGCCAGGCTTACCTTTAAAGGCTATCCAGTTGTCTATATAGCCCACGTTGTTTTCAGAGCACCAGTTGGACAGCCAGCAGTTCAGCGACCATAACCTGCTGTAGGCTTGGTCACCTCGCCTCATTGGGATGGGGCCAGAGCAGACTACAGCATCGGACATTGCCTTCGCCACGCTAACCACCTCTACAAAATTAGCCTTAGTAACCTCTGACTGACGAAGGCGTATATCATTAGCCCCTACATGAATAACTATCCTAGAGAATCTGCGGCTCTCGAGTTCACTAAGACTCGTTACAATGTCCTGCACTCTGGCTCCGGGGATACAGAGAACTCTAGCTGCTGGTGTCCCTAAAGGGGTAGCAAGTTTCACATGTCATAAAATAGAGTCACCTATGACCAGAGCTCTTTCAACAGGCTGCTCAGTAGGTGTTTCACTGAGGAGGGCAAACCTGTTGGACACGTGATCAGGTAAAGAGTGGTGCTCTCGTGGACTAGCCTTAAGACTACGTCGCCGAACCGTCGCTCACTTGCCCTGCTGCAAGGACTCTGCCCGGGCTCTAACTTCACCTTTGGCATCCAGATCTGCTAAGCTAGGAGGTGAGCTAGCCTTCTCTAATGTCTGGATGCGCGCCTCTAAAACTACAATCTTCTCCGTCAGACTGCCTACAAGCCTACACCTATCACAAGTAAATTTACACTAATGACGGAGGAAGAATAGCTAAACATGCCACACTCGGCACAGCGAACAAGCACAGCAGAAGCCATGTTAATACAATTAATGAATTAAAGGTACTTAGCTTCGGGTGGTGTTGTGGGGTGGGAGTGAAGATATGGTTCAGCTGCAGCCGATGGTCCAATGCAATGCTCGATTAAAGCGTTAATACAAGTTAAGTCAACACAAAACGTCACTAAAAAACTAAGTCTCAGAAAGAAAGTGGGAAAAGACTGTAAAAAAGTTATAAAAACAGACACTACTGCGAAGAAGACGCAACTCTGGTTGTTAGCTAATGGCTAACTACTGCAAACACAAGCCGGTATACCTGAAAAGTTACTAAATAACGATTAGCGGCCAAAAAATATAATCCGCCGGTACGAGAATAAAATGATTAAGATGTTGTAAAAACCTACTATATATACGATTATATAAGATACAGATGCGATCGGGAATTAAAATATATCAAAGGTAAAAGCTGCTAGCAGCTACGAAACGGCGTCCTGTGTGCAACCACAGATCAGTCTGGGTTGCCAGATCCTCGCAATGTCTCCCGCGTCAGTTCTCTCAATGAACTGACATGAATGCTTTAGCCCATGCTATGTGCACATGCTTTCACACTAGGCAGTGCAGTATTTTGTGAAAATTGTCATGTTTTATGCTTGTATAGTGGGTGTTTTATATTTTTTTGGGGGCAGGTTATTAAAAATTGTAGTGTGCAGAAAGTACCAATTTTTTGTATTCCTAAATAGGTGAGTCCACTCCCGGGATGGGGAGCGGGGTGCTAAAGGGTGGAGTTGACCCATGACAAAAGAGTATAATTAATGGTAAAAAGGGTGCATCAATGCTAATTTCACATCAGTTAAAAAGCAAACTGAATATTCTCTCCCAACAAAAATGAGAAATTGCAGAGTAGATGAATAGCAAGTAAAGAGAAGAGTAACTGAAAACCACTTTCAGCAAAAAGAGCTTGCTGTTAAGTTAAAAGGTGAAAGGTTACCCACCCTGATTCCCCTTTCAGACCCATTACCACACGCTTGTCTCTCTGACCTCTTGCTAACTATACGTTGAGTCTTTTATGCTAATGACCATTCTGTAAACACAGCTGGCTTGTTGACAATAAAGGCTTGTGCTCTTCTGAACCCTGGTGAAAGAAGTGCAGCGTGGTATCATGCGCAAGAGGCGAGTTTGGAGACTCAATGAGGTCACAAAAAAATAGACAAAGCGACATTCATACCTGATGCTGACATAATGTGTTTTACTGAGTCGCCCGAGTGGCTGTACAGTCACATTTACAATGTACATAAACATGTACGTACATGTACAGTTTCTAATCATTTACGCAAATTTTGGAAATAGTCCGTGACAACTGCTTTTGTGACGCAACGTGCATGCCGTTCACTCCGCCCCCATCTTGGTAACACGACCAGGCAGTTATTTCCAGTCATACAAGACCAGAGTCCTACCTCTTTCAATGAGAAGAGACCTATATATCTGACACTGAACTCTTTCTTAACATTCAAAATGCATATTTAGAATGCTACAGTGACAAAATGATACAATTTCCTTGCATTGTTGTTCAAATAACAGAAAAATAAGGTTATTCTGGATACTGCCATGCAGATCCCACCACTACAATGGGACCAAACTTGAATTCTTTGTGGCACTGATTCAGCAAGGTGATGGAAACATTAATCATTAATCAATATTGACATGATAGCATCACACAGGTGCTGCAGATTTCCCAGCTGCTCTCCCACCATATTTCAAATGCATTTTATTTGTGATGACTGTGGAGGCCATTTGAGTGCAGTAAACTCATTCTCATGTTCAAGAAACTAGTTTGAGATTATTTATAGAATTTACAGTCAGTGTTGTTTTACCTCCTATTTATTTTATTAGATAATGCTTGGGGACACCCCCCAGTGGGTGGACTTTATCCATATCCTTACGTTCAAATGTTTTATCTTACACGTTATATATATATTAAAAACACTTCTACTAACATAATGTGCTGTGCTGGATTTTCCATCTTCAACTACAAACTGTAGTGCTAATTTATAAAGAACGCTATAGAAGCAGTTTCCTCTAAACAAGAACATTTAAGAAAAACTTATGCAAGCTCAAAGACTCTCCCTTTTCTCAAGCTGCTCTAGCTCTTTCCGCTGCAGCCATGACTAATACAGCTCTGCAGCCAGACGTGATAGAGACACTACACAACGTTGATGGTCTGCTTCACCTAATCAGATGTAAGCTGGTGATTGATGTGCCCATTTGGACACGTTCTGTCTTTCTATCCCCCTTTTCTTGTTTTCTTTTCTTATTTTCCCCCAAATCTTGCAACTGTTACACCTATAGTCATATTGTGGGGGAAAAAAAAACATTCAGCTCCTGATTAGAGTGAAAAACTAGGACAGGCTGGCACTGCAGTGCAGTTCACGCTGAGATTGGTGCAAAGCTTGTGTATGTTATTCTTTGATACATGAGATGGAACAATATGAAAAATTCACACAGTTGTAGATTTTTGTTAAATCTGAGTATTTGATTACGGCTGCTTTGGAAAAGTGATATTAAAACTCTGCAGAGGCAGCACAAGCATTAAAATAACGTTTGAGGAAACTGAATATCTTTTCTTTAGCAGTTAATGAAAACACTGGAGAAATTTTTTTTTTTCTCTGATTGTTGCCTAGGTGGAATGGTGATTGGATTGGTGCAGCACAGCTGCAAGGTCCCTTGTTTGATCCTTGCCACAGCTTTTAACTTGATGGACCAGTTACTAAGATCAAATTAATTTTCATTTCTTGGTTTCTTTAAGATCCTGCTGATGTTGCTGATAATGATCTTTTAAGTTTTCCAGTTAGGGGTGACATGTGAGGGACATGTCACCAGCTTAACGTTAGATTTCTAAAGAAAAGATAAGTACATAATTAATAAAAAAACAAAATAATTAAATAAACAAATAGTATAAAAATATATGTAAAATCATGATGTGTTAATAATAATAATAATAATAATAATAATAATAATAATAATAATAATAATGGATGGCTAACGGTGGCATGGTGGCTCGGTGTTGAGCAGCGTCGCTTCACAGCGAGACAGTCCTGGTTCTATCCTCAAGTGGAGTGGTCTAGGTCCTTTCTGTGTGGAGTCTGCATGTCCTTCCCGTGTCTGTGTGGGTTTACTCCTGCTGCTCCAGTTTCCTCCCACAATCCAAAGACATGCATATTAGGCTAATTGGTGTCTCTAAGTGTGTGAGTGACTGTATGAACCTTACTATAGATTGGCTAGGTTTGTCTAGGGTTGTTCCTGTCTTGCGCCCTATGCTCCCGGCTGGGCAATGGCTTTCCTGCGACCCTGTAAAGGATTTAGCACATAAGAAAGTGAATGTGAATGAATAAATGGCTATTGATTGATATAGGCAAGTAGGCAGACAGGCATTTAAGTTTGCTACATGCAGAGGATGTTTTCATTTAGAAAATCCATAACACATAATTTCACCAGGGGCCTCAAACTTTTACAGCCTTGTATAATATGCTGTCTGAAATGCCATGCATTGGTGCATAAGCTGAGCATAACGTTTATTTGTGCAATTCCAATAATAACACTCAAAGCATGATTCAAGAAACAAGCAGGTAGTGTAATCATGGAATAATCTACAATCATAGAAAAGCAGGCGAGGTAAAACCAAAGGGGGTGGGACATGTTAGTCCACAAGGGAAATAACGTATTTTATGAATATGTGTGCTGGTATAACATAACGATAATGTCAAACCACTCACTGTCACACTGTTTGATCTGAAATGCAGCTAATCTCTTGGTATTTGACTGTGAATTGGTTTATGATCTAACATATGGAGTACCAAAACATCTGGTGCAGCTCTACATATGTTCTTTTGAACAGCCGTTTCTAAACAGCTTCTTACTGAATGATGACGGCACCATTCTTAGACACATTGTTAGATCATCTGTAACATAAGGATTACAAGTTTTTTGCTGACGTGTAAAACAGCCAATATTTGGAAGTGTGCACTCATATTGCTTTACTTTCTTGCTAGTTTTCGCAAGTACACAATTAATCCTGTCCTTAAGTGGGTTTTAGAGATCTTCACAGTCCACAAATATCCAGTCAGCAGCATACTGTGGCCAGAACTGAAACTAGTGAAGTGAATCCTTGTCAGAGATTTGTCAAATCCATCAGATAATTTATTTCTACTGATGTCAGTATACAGAGGGGCTAAAGAATGTACATAGCAACAGATGTACAGTGGTGTTTGAAAGATTGTGAACCCTTTAGCTTTTTCTATATTTCTGCATAAATACGACCTAAAACATCGTCAGGTTTTCACACAAATCCTTAAAGTAGACAAAGAGAACCCAGTTAAACCAATGAGAAAAAAATATTATACTTGGTTATTTATTTTGCCACTCACTAAAATGTAATATTGGATCATTTTCCTCAATAAATAAATGACCAAATGGCAACTGATGCTGATAGCGTCGTTAAATAAACCAAATAAACAAATAAACAAGAAACAATGAGAGAAGCTCAGGATCAATGGAGAGGCAGGTAGCTCTGAGTGCAAGTACATCAACATCCAATAATCATGGCCCTAGTTATGAAGACTAGCTTTTTTGTTGTTTTCAAAAATGGCTTCCAATGCAAGTCTGTCCACTAAACGCAGAAAGCTGTTAGATGGATGGATGGATGGACAGATAAATAGATATAATTTATTGATCACCAGAAGGAATTTTGGCACTACAGTCATATTCATTCATTCATTCATTCATTCAGTCATTGTCTTATCCTCTTAATCATAGTCAGGGTTGCGTTAAAACTGGTGCCTAGCTGGCGGCATAGGGCGCGAGGCATGAACAACCCTAGACAGGGCGGCAAGCCATTGAAGGGCACACACTCACACACTAAGGGCATTTTGGAAAAAACAAAAAAACAATTTAACCTAACGTCTTTAGACTGTGGGAGGAAATCAGAGTACCCAGAGTAAACCCACTCAGATATGGGCAAACTACACACACGCAGAGCCCCAGGATCAAACCGGGGATCTTGGAGCTGTGAGGCGACAGTGAGTGCGTTTACATGCACTTAATAATCTGATCATAGCCAGATTTCTGCAGTTATTTGATTATTCAAGTGGTCATGATTACAGTAAACTCAAATGTAGAAATCAGATTAAGAAACCTAATAAAGTGAGCAGTCCCTGATCCATGATACTGTACTGGCATCAACCTGCATTGCATCAGTTGTGGCCAGGTATGAATATGCTCTATGTTTGTATGCATATACTGTATGTCAATCAACCTCCAGCCCATGTGTGCCTGACATTCACAGGATCTATGCTGTTTGAACACCAGCCTCCAAAAGGTATTTGTTACATGAGAGGTGAGTACAGCTAGTCTCTAGTCCTTCTTGGGCTGTTGTTGTTTTTGGCACTGAGACTATACAGGAGGTCTTCCAGAGCTGTGGTACTTTCTCCAGTTTTAAGAGAAGAGAGAACAGGTGCTGTGAAACCCCACTGAGAAGGCTAGGGTAGATTGTTAGTACTCTTATACTAATTCCATTAGGCCCCACCCAGCTTTTCCCCTATAGTGTTTCCAGCTCCCTTCTCACCTATTCCAAATGGAACAGTCTGACTGCATCTGTTTGAGCTCTTCCTTATCTTCTGAACTGAAAGTCCCTATTTTTTGTTCAGCAAGTGGTTGGTGTAATAAGTAATACAAACGCTGAGTCCCTCAGTAATCTTCCCATGTGATGCACACAGAAAAATCCTAGTCTGTCTGTTCTACACATCTTGCAGAGCCTCTTCAGCACCCTTAACTGGGAGATGGGAATTGCATGTCTGTCTGAGGGGATGAGATGAGCTAGGTTGGTATCTGATCTGACCAATGGAGGCAGAACAGCTGACTTGTATACCTCTTTATCACTGGCACATACAATATATTCAGAAAGTCATCAGACCCTTTAACTTTTATCACATTTTGTTATCTTGCGGCCTAAAAAACAACCAACCACAATTTTTTGATAATTAATTGAAAATGAAAAACTAAAATATTGCATTGACCCTTTACTCAGTACTTGGTTGAAGCACCTTTAGCAGCAAATTACAGCCTCCAGTCATCTTGGGTATGATGCCACAAGGATTGGACACTTGCATTGGGGATATTCTGCCATTCTTCTCTGCAGATACTCTAAAGCTCTGTCATGTTGGATGGGCATAGTTGATGGACAGACATTTTCAGGTCTCTCCAGAGATGTTCAATTGGGTTCCAGCCAGAGCCTTGAGCCAGAGCAAGTACATGCACAGAGTTATCCCTAAGCCACTCTTGTTTTGTTTTGGCTGTGGGCTTAGTGTCACTGTCTTGTTGGAAGGTGAACCTTCAGCCCAGTCTGAGGTCATGAGTGCTCTGGATTAGGTTTTCATTAAGAATATCTTTGTACTTTGCTCCATTCAGCTTTCCCTCAACCCTGACCAGTCTCCCTGTCCCAGCCACTGAAAAACACTCCCACTGCATGATCCTGCCACCACCATGCTTCACTCTAGAGATGTATTGGGGAGGTGATGAGCAGTGTCTCCTCCAGACATGATGCTTATTGGAAAATAAAAACAAGGTCAATCTTGGTTTCATAACACTAGAGAATCTTGTTTCTCACAGTTTGAGTTTTTCAGGTGTTTTTCATGTGCAAGCTTTCATGTGTCTTTTACTCAGGAGAGGCTTCTGTCTGGCCACTGTGCCATAAAGGACAGATTGGTGGAGTGATAGTTGAAAGTTTCTTACATCTGCACACAGGTTTTTTGGAGCTCAGCCAGAGTGACCATTGGGTTCTTGGTTACCTCTTTTACCAAGGCCCATCTCCCCCGATTACTTAGTTTGGTGGACTCCAATCAAGGTGCCAATCAAGGTACCACAGGTGGACTCCAATCGAGCTGCAGAAATATCCCCCAGAGGCCCCCAGAGCTAAATTTCAGGTGTCATAAATAGTAAAGGCTGTGAATACTTATGTCCATGCAAAATGTTAGTTTTTCCTTTTTAAATTTGAGTGCAGATTGACTGGGGAAACTTGATTTATTTATTTTTATTTTAGCAGGCCTTTTTATTTTGTTAGGCCTCAGCCTAACAAAATGTGAAAAAGCAGAAGGGTCTGAAGACTTTCTGAATGTAGAATATCTTATATTATATTCCAAGTGTAGCAAGTCCAATGTCCTGTAATGTCTGGTGTCACACTCCACATACAGGGAATAGTTAGTATGGGTGGATGACAGAGATACATGATAAAAATCTCCAGAAATTACTTTGAATGTGTTGGGATAGTCCATAAAGAACTTGCTAACCACATAATGAATGTGCTCTGGGACTTACACAACCAAAAATGGAATGTGAAAACGTACATGGCATGTTACATTGCCAAAGTCAGGAGCTCCACATTCAAGTTGCAAAATAGTTCATTAACAGTTATGTGTCTCAGGTTGCACCATCTGCCATTCATAGAGAGAGCAAGCCCACCTCCCCCATTTTTAACACTCTCCAATGTATTTTTGTTAGCACACACAATGTGAAAGCTGTAGAGTGAAATTGGAGTTTTCATGTTTCCGCAAAGCACGTGAGACTGCAGTTCTTATACTCCCTCCGGCTTCTAGTCAACACTGAGCGCTCATGCATTTTGTGGCCCAAAGACCTTACATTTCCCATGATGATACGAGGCAGATAAAGTCTGTGCTTCCTCCTTTCATTCCAAATTCAAATTGCCGCTTTCTTTCTGCGGAACTAGTGCACGATTTCCCGTGACAACTTGAGCTCTGGCATGCAGGTAAACAGAGGACACAGAGCCAACAGCTGTTCGGCTGTAGGTGAACACTGGTCCCTCCGCTGTGGTGGGTGAGTAAAAAAGTATTCTGGAAAGCACTAAAAGACTTTATTGTTCAATGCTGTTTGCTTTTATGATACACATACAAACACTTTAAACAAAAAATAAAAATACAAACAACAGTATAAATATTCAACTGGTTTGGAACAGTGCCAGAAGAGTGTGAATGGGAATGGGAGACTGGATACAGTACCTGTGGGTCAGTCCTGTCCGTGGTGGAAATAATACAGAGCAAACTGTACATTTTGTCACAATATTTTCCGGTGCACATGGTGGACCATCTGACATGTTTCAACAGCATACAGCTGGTGATAACCATGAACAGAAAGAACAGAAGACACAGAATGGAATCACTCAGCTATTTCCAGATTAATTCTCCTGAGGCATATATGGTATCTTGTTGTTTAAGTAATGATTTATGTTATATGATATCTGCATATCATTTTGAAGGTTTTATTGAATGCCAGAGAAAAATTAATCACATAATGCCTCATCAATTCACTGGAACTTAAACTACTTATGCTGATACCATTTATCCATTCTCAGAGATTTTCAATTGAATATTAATGTTGTTTTAATCACAACCCAAATCAGAAAAAGTTGGGACAGTATGGAACTTTAAGTAGACTTTAATTTAATTGCAGAAAGTAATCATTCAGATAATTACTCATCCAGAAGAGTAATCATCCACAAGTTATCAGCAGCAAGTCCAAAAGCCTGCGCCTGTCGTGGCATGGGGTTGTGTCAGTGCCCTTTGCAAAGGTCATTTACTTTTATGTGATGACAGCAATAATGCAGAAAAGTACACTGAGATTTTAACTCTGCTGCCTTCAACATGACATATTTTCCAGGGACATTCATGCCTTTTTCAACAAGACAATGCAAAACCACATGATGCACACATGCTGTGGAAGAAGAGGGTATGGGTACTGGACTTGGCTGCCTGCGGTCAACCTGTCCCCAATAGAGAGTGTGTTGAGAATTTTGTAATAAAAATGTGACTAAGATGACGCCGTACTGCTGCACACCTTAAGACGTGTTTGCTGGAAGAATGGGACAAAATATCACTTGAAACATAAAATCGCTTGATATCCTCTGTGCCAAAACATCTTTTGAGTATTGTGAGAAGGAATGGCAACGTTACAAAGTGATAAATTCTTTACCGTCCCAGCTTTTTTTGGAATGTGTTTTATACTTTATAAATATGCTACTAAAATTGAAAAGATACATAGATATTAAATCTCTAAATATTTAAAGGTGGGTGATTGGCAATTGGGTGTCCATTATTTGTACACACTTAAGGTGGCAACCCTATCCTAGCTGCCACTGTTGTCAATATTAGTGCAATGTTATGTGAAGTTGTTGATGCTAAATAAATGTGCTGAGGTAAAAGGCATAGTTTATAATTCTTAAAGTTTATTTGAAAGCTCATGCAGCAAAATATTTGTTTTTGCAGACATGGTGAAAGTAGTAATGTGTTATTATTTCATTCATTCTTTCATTTTTTTATCCACTAAATCCTAGTCAGGGTCTCAGGAAAGCTGGTGCTTAGCCCGTTATGCAGTGAGCATGGTAGGAACCACCCTAGACAGGGCACCGATCTATTAGAGGGCACAGAAACTCACACAGTCAAACACATACTAAGAGCACTTTGAAAACGCCAGTTGACTTAACCTAGAATGTGGGAGGAAACTGGAGAACCTGGAGAAAACCTATACATCATGAGTAAGACATGCAAACTCCACACAGTCAGAACCCAGGGGCAGAATCAAACCTGGGATCTAGGGGCTGTGAGGTGACATTGTAAAACATTAACTTTATTATTCTTTGTGGTTTAGTGGTTAGCGCTGTCACCTCACAGCTACCTCTGTGTGGAGTTTGCATGTTCTCTCTGTGTCTGACTGGGTTTTCTCAGGGATCTCTGGTTTAATCACACATTTCCAAAAACAAATTTTAAATCACATGGTGTCTCTTAGGTGTCCCAGTATGTGTGTGTGTGTGCGCACATGTGCCCTGTGATGGATTAGTCCCCTCTATCGATTTGGTTCCTGCCTTGCACCCTGTACGGCCAGTTTTCTGCCGGCTCCAACCATGAATTGGATTAAGCAAGTATGAAATGAAATAAAGAATGTGTTTTTCATCCTTTGCTTTTGAATTTCAAAGCATAAAGGTCAGGGTTTTCTCTTGATACTACCAAAAACACAAAACTGGCAGCCTAAACAGGAAACTTGCCTCCTCAGGCTAGCAGCTTTTAATATCTAACCTTTAATAAGCTGGTTATTTTTCATTTCCATGTATCATCCAGTTTAGGCACATTACCTAATCAGAGCGCTCCAATCTCATTACAGCAGAACCACACTGTTGTGCAAAGCTTCTCTTCCAAATCATGCAAATCAAACAAGCTGTGTCAAGTATGGGAATCTGTAAGTGCGTATTCTGCTTTTGAAATGAGAGTAAACACAATTGCAATCTGGTTTGGAAAATTTATCGTGGTTTAGAGTGGTTTATGGTTAAGAAAACTAGTAACTGTTGAAAGTCCACTTTAATAAAGAACCATACAGTGCTAAGAGGTTCACTTCAAAACAGTCAAGATCTCATTTATTCTTTCACTTATTCAGTGACAAAACCTTATCTTAACAAAATAAATTAGTTAAGATGTTCTACGAGATAATTCAGCATGTATCTTATCCTGGTTAGAATCTGGATCTTTCTTTGGATTCCTATGAAAATTTGGAAGGTTTCATTGAAAATACATCTTGAAATAGGCATCAGTCTATCTTTGGGCATTACAAATTCACTTTCATTCACACTCACAACTAGAAGTAAGTTTCAGTAAACCAGTACCTAAAGTATAAGACATGCCACATTCTGCAAAGTCCTTGAACTATTTACAATTTTCTTGGGTACACCAACAATTTTATACAGTTACAGACTGTTGCCCATTTGTTATGACATTTGTAGTCTATCTGACAGTCACCTTCTTCCCTGTCCATCAGTGGAATGATATGGATGATATTTGGGTAGTGTTCACTTTAGTAAACCCATTTCAGACTGGAGACACCACACAAAATCAGCAAGCTCTAATGACTCCTTTAAAAAAGCATTGAAAAACAAATATGAAAATCAGTATGAAGCAAACAAAAATTATTGCAAATGGAAATGCCTAAGAAGTACTGGACAACATTTTTGTCTTCTTGGCTCAATTATTAATAACCAGTGATTCAGCAGTTATGAAAATACGGCACAAATTGAAACTTGTCAGAACCAGGGTATAGGACCTTGAAAAGACCTTCAAATGTAACGATGTGCTTCAAAGAAAGATCACAACAGCTCAATCAATGGTCTTTTCTGTTGTCTTTTATGGATGTGAAAGTTGGACAATAAAACATGACAAGGATAATACTGATTCCTTGGATGGATGAGAGACAAAATGAAAAAAACAAACAAACAAACAAAAAAAAAACAGGAAATCACATTGTAAGATTTTTAAAGAATTTAATTGTAAATTATGGTGGAAAATGAGTATTTGGTTAATAACAAAAGTTTAACTCAATACTTTGTAACATAACCTTGGTTAGCAATGACAGAGGTCAAAAGTTTCCTTCACCAGGTTTGTAGCTGGTATTTTGGCCCATTCCTCAATGCAGATCTCCTCTAGAGCAGTGATGTTTCGGGGCAACACGGACTCTCAACTCCCTCCACAAATTCTCTATGGGGTTGAGGTCTGGAGACTGGCTAGGCCACTTCAGGATCTTGAAACGCTTTTAGTGGAGTCACTCCTTCGATGCCCGAGTGATGTGTTTGGGATGATAGTCATGCTGGATGACCCAGCCACGTTCCATCTTCAGTCCTCTCACTGAGGAGGTTTTGGCTTATAATTTCACAGATCTCACAGATCAGTCGTCCTGTCCTCTTTGCAGAAAAGAGCCCCCCCAAGCATGATGTTTCCACCCCCATGCTTCACAGTAGGTATGGTGTTCTTGGGATGCAACTCAGCAATCTTCTTCCTTCAAACACGACGAGTTGCAATTTTACCAGAAAGTTCTCTTTTGGTTTCATCTGTCCACATGATATTCTCCCAGTCCTCCACTGGTTCTTCTATGTGCTCTCTGGCAAACTTCAGACGAGCCTGGACATTTACTGGCTTAAGCAGGGGGACATGCCTGGCACTGCAGGATCTGAGTCCCTCTCGGCGTAGTCTGTTACTGTTGGTGGCTTTTGTTACTCTGGTCCCAGCTCTCTGCAGGTCATTCATCAGGTCCCTCCGTGTAGTTCTGGGATTTTTGCTCACCTTTCTCACGATCATTTTGACCCCACAGGATGAGATCTTGTGTGGGGCCCCAGATTGAGGGAGATTATCAATGGTCTTGTATGTCTTCCATTTTCTTACAATTGCGCCCACAGTTGATTTATTCACACGAACCTGCTTGCCTATTGTAGATTCACTCTTCCCAGCCTGATGCCGGTCTACCATTTTTTTCCTGGTGTCCTTCGACAGCTCTTTGGTCTTGGTCATGGTTGAGTTTGGAGTCTGACTGTTTGAGCCTGTGGACAGCTGTCTTTTATACAGATAACGAGGTCAAACAGGTGCCATTAATACAGGTAATGAGTGGAGAACAGAAGGGCTACTTAAAGAAGAAGTTACAGGTCTGTGAGAGTGAGAAATGTTGCTTGTTTGTTGTGACTAAATACTTATTTTCCACCATGATTTACAATGAAATTTTTAAAAAATCTTACAATGTGATTTCCTGGATTTTTTTTCCCATTTTGTCTCTCATAGATGAAGTGTACCTATGATGAAAATTACAGACTTCTCTCATCTTTCTAATTAGGAGAACTTGCACAATATGTGGCTGAGTTAATACTTTTTTGCCTCACTGTAACTGATAAATCACTCAGAAATTAGGCAGGAATGTATGTGAACCTTTAGACTAAAGGTTTTTACAGAGGTCAAGTGTTCCAGCTAAGGGAGGGGTGAATGGAGGTGTGGGTAGTAGAGGTTCTTAATTAAAAGGGAGACAGTGTAAAGAAAGTGTCTGTAAACTATGCCTCAATCATGAAGACGTCATGACCTATGGCTATGCATGAAGCTTGACGATCTGTGGAGACACCAAGTAAATAAGTGTTCTCCTTTGTACAAGCAAAATTACTAGTATTACAACTATTCAAGATGTCCTTTGTCATGATATACATCTATATCAGTATATCACCACAGCCCAAGCCCCCACCACAACCAATGTATTAGTATATATAGATGGAATGATAACAGAAATGGACATGACTTGTAAGGACTCGAGAATATGTGTGTGGAGGGGGTGGGAATGACAGTACAAGCTTCTGATTCAATGTCTTGTGTGAAATGTTTAGATGGGGTTTTGTGAACTGGTGCAGAGCAGATCAGATAACGGAGGGAGCGAGAGCGTAAACGGATCCTATCATCAGACTCCACTCAATCATGCTGCAGCACTTGCACAGAAATGAGCCTCTGTTCTGCAGAAAAGGAGGGTGCGCATGCACACAAAAGTTTGTTTTTTCTTCATCGTGAGGACTTTTCATTGATATAATATAAATTAATGCTACACCTACACCTAGACCTAATTCTAACCTTAGTCTCAATGTTATATAAACTTGACTATTCACACACACACTCGTTAAGATTGCAAAGTATATACACATTGGCCTGGACAGAATTAGATAAACACAACAAATTTTGCATATACAAATTCACAAAAGAATGCACAAAATGAAGGATAGACACACTACAGTATAAGAAAGAGTGCTACTTGTGAACCCTTTAGAATTTTCTATATTTCTGCATAAATATAGACCTAAAACATCATCAGATTTTCACACAAGTCCTAAAAGTAGATACAAATAACCCAGTTAAACAAATGAGACAAAAACATTATACTTTGTCATTTATTTATTGAGGAAAATTATCCAATATTACGTATTAGTGAGTAGCAAAAGTATGTGATGTATGTGTATTTTCCTGGTCCAGATACAGCAAAACAGGCCCAAACCTTGAGAGTATTACCGCCACAGATAGGATAAGGTTCTTATGCTGGAACACACTGTTTTTGTTTCCCCAAACATAACGCTTTACTATTAAATCAAACAGTTCTATTTTGGTTTCATCCATCCACAAAACATTCTTCTAATAGCCTTCTGGCTTGTCCACATGATCTTTAGCAAATGCAGATGAGCAGCAATGTTATTTATGAAGAGCAGTGGCTTTCTCCTTGCAACCCTGCCATGCACACCATTGTTGTTCAGAGTTCTTCTGATAGTGGACTCATGAACATTAACATTATGCAATGTCAGACAGGTCTTCACATGCTTAGAAGTTACACTGGGGACCTTTGTGACCTTGGCAACTATTTCATGCTTTGTGCTTGGAGTGATCTTTGTTGGTCGACCACTCCTGGGGAGGGTAACAATGGTCTTGAATTTCCTCTATTTGTACACAATCCATCTGTAGATTGGTGGAGTCCAGACTCTTTAGAGATGGTTTTGTAACCCTTTCCAGCCTGATGAGCATCAACCACACTTTTTCTCGGGTCCTCAGAAATCTCCTTTGTTTGTGCCATGATACACTTCCACAAACATGTTGTGAAGAGCAGACTTTGATAGATCCCTGTACTTTAAATAAAACAAGTTGCCCACTCACACCTGATTGTCATCTCATTGACTGAAAAATCCTGATTTAGCTTTCAAATGAACTGCTAATCCTAGAGATTCACATACTTTTGTCACTCACTAATATGTAATATTGGATAATTTTCCTCAATAAATAAATGACCAAGTATAATATTATTGTTTCATTTGTTTAACTTGCTTCTCTATATCTTCTTTTTATTAATATAACTGTGTCATGTTACAACAATAGCTGTCATGGCTGTTCATTTGACAGCTCATGCTCAGTTTACAGTTATGGATCCTCCAGCACTCCACTCCACTTTTTTTGCCATTATGATCCGTTTTTTGGATCATGGATCATTGTTCTTGTGGAAGATCCAACATAAACCCAAATGTATTTTTTTCCAGAGGCAGACAGATTTTCATTTCAAGTTTCCTTGTACTTCATGGAGGTTATGTTGTGCAGTCCCTGAACTTATGGAGTCAATAAGATCTGTAACCTGACATATATCATATATATCATATTTATTCTCATAATTTCTTAAAATTATGACACTTGGTTAAAAGGTTAAAATGCTGACATCTTTATCCCCGTTTTCCATGAAAAATACATACACATTAAAAAGTGCAAGAGCAAGCTAAGTTTTAAAACACAATCAGTGTTTGATGATGTTTACAGTATGCATACCAGAGCTACCCTGTAATGGGTGGGTGTTCACGAGAAAGGACAGATTAAATATTCATTCTAAATGAACCCAGTCAAAATGGCTTCATATTACCTAACACTTAGAAGATATCGTCTAACGTTTTACATATCATATGACACTGAGTGACTTTAACTCATTTGTCACTGCTACACAACCAACTACCATGATTTACAGTACAACAGTTATTGGTACGCCTGGTAAAAATGAGTTAAAACAGAAATCACCATTTGGAGAATTAACAAATATTCACCAAAGGCTCTCATTAAAATTCAACATTTAAATAAATTTAGTTGGAGAAATTAAAAAAATCTCTAATCAATTAATAATGCTTTTTAACAACAATTTACTGGCAATCCTAAAGAATTTAATTGTAAATCATGGTGGAAAATAAGTATTTGGTCACCCACAAACAAGCAAGATTTCTTGCTCTCACAGACCTGTAACTTTTTCTTTAAGAAGCTCTTCTGTCCTCCACTCATTACATGTATTAATGGCACCTGTTTGACCTCGTTATCTGTATAAAAAGACAGCTGTCCACAGGCTCAAACAGTCAGACTCCAAACTCAACCATGGTCAAGACCAAAGAGCTGTTGAAGGACACCAGAAAGAAAATTGTAGACCTGCACCAGGCTGGGAAGAGTGAATCTACAACACGCAAGCAGGTTGGTGTGAATAAACCAACTGTGGGAGCAAATGTAAGACATACAAGACCCATTGATAATCTCCCTCAATCTCGGGCTCCATGCAAGATCTCATTCCGTGGGGTCAAAATGAGAATGGTGAGCAAAAATCCCAGAACTACACAGATGAACCTGATGAATGGCCTGCAGAGAGTTGGGAACCATAGTAACAAAGGCTACCATCAGTAACACACTACGTCCAGGACTGTCTGAAGTTTGCCAGAGAGCATATGGATGATTCAGAAGAGGATTGGGAGAATATCATGTGGTCAGATGAAACTAAAATAGAACTTTTTGGTTAAAAGCTCAACTCGCCGTGTTTGGAGGAAGAAGAATGCTGAGTTGTGCCATACCTACTGTGAAGCATGGGCATGGAAACATCATTCTTTGAGGCTGTTTTTCTGCAGAGGGGACAGGACGACTGAGCCATGTTAAGGGAAGAATGAGTGGGGCCATGTATCGTGAGATTTTAAGCCAAAACCTCCTTCCATCAGTGAGAGCATTGAAGATGGAACATGGCTGGTTCTTCCAGCATGACAATGATCCCAAACACACCGCTCGGGCAATGAAGGAGTGGCTCCGTAAAAAGCATTTCAAGGTCCTGGAGTAGCCTAGCCAGTCTTCAGACCTCAACCCCATAGAAAATTTGTGGAGAGAGTTGAAAGTTCGTGTTGCCCCAAAACATCACTGCTCTAGAGGAGATCTGCATTGAGGAATGGGCCAAAATACCAGCTACAGTGTGTTCAAACCTGGTGAAGAGTTTCTGGTGAAGAAATGTCTGACCTCTGTCATTGCCAACAAAGGTTACAAAGTATTGAGTTGAACCAAATTTATTGACCAAAAACTTATTTTGCACCATGATTTACAATGGAATTCTTTAAAAATCGTACAATGTGATTTCCTGGATTTTTTTTTCTCATTTTGTCTCTCATAGTTGAAGTGTACCTATGATGAAAATTACAGACCTCTCTCATCTTTCTAAGTCAGAGAACTTGCACAATCAGTAACTGACTAAATACTTTTTTGCCCCACCATGTGTGTGTATGTGTATATATATATATATATATATATATATATATATATATATATATATGTGTGTATGTATGTATGTATGCGCGTGTGTGTGTGTGAAGTGACACATTTGTGGTCAAATTTGTTTAGTCATTCTTCAACATATGAAAGACAAGAAAATGCACAATTCAAATACGAGGAAAGTGTTTTGATCTTCATAAGTCAGGGAAAGGCTATAATAAATAGTTATTTTCCTGAAAAATGCATATCTACAGTTAGACAATAATTTAACTGTTCCAATCTATTGGAACTTTGACAAAATTGCCTGGAAGAGGACCCAAGTTTATTTTGGGCAAACAGTGAGGAGGATGATATGAGAGGCAAACAAATACTCAACAATCAATGCTGCAGAGTTAAAGTAAAAAGTAAAGAAATGTAAACAGTAGCATCTTGGAGTCACTAAGTCTGCAAAATGGCCATCAGGTGCAACTTTCATGATGATAACAGATTATCTGGAAGGCCTGCCAGAAAAAAAAAAAAAAAAAAAAAAACCTCTTTACTGTCATCTAACCACAAGTGTACTTACTATATATTGAGTTTTCTAAGTGCTACTAGGACTTTGACAGGAACTGTGTTCTGTGGTCACATTAAAAGAAAATTGATCTGATTGGCAGCAAACACTCAAGGTGCATCTGAAGAATGGCTACACTGAAAATAACTTTATTCCTACTGTATGGTGGAGGAACTGTGATGCTGTGTGGATGGTTTTCCTTCAAAGACACAGACTTAAACTCATGATTGATCAGGAGATCAGTCTCATATAACTGATTCTGCCTACACTTGTGCACTTACCAAATACATGAACAGCATAATGCTTTGACTAACTTTCATTCAGAATTCAGTTCATGTGTATAAGGACCTTTAAACTAAAACAGTTAATGCTTAGCCGCTCCGTGTGTGTTTCACAGTCCCTTTAGTGTCATGCGTGAGATGCGTGTGATCTGTTTTATTTGCATATATCTTTTTATTAGTTGATAAAACTCACAGTGCATGTTTTAATTGTATTTTACTATTTATGCCTGGGATTTAGTGCAAGAGTGTACTTTTAATTAATTACAGGAGTGATGAATGATTTACCGTCTTGGTTTATAAAGTGTAACCTGGGGTAAGTTGCAATTCAGCATATTTGCTTGTACTTGTAGAGTAGCAGTAAGTGGTAAAAGGCTCTTATGAAGACTGTAATAAAGTACACTTTGAACAAGTTTGCAGTGATTGATATTTGTGTGCACCACAAAGCTAAATCTAGTGAGAGAATAGAGCCAGGTACAAGCTAACAGCTCTTCTCTTTCTTTAGAAATAGTTTCTGTATGCTGTCATTTGCAATTCTTAGACAGAAAGAAAATCAGAATTGATGACGCTGGCACATTGATGAAGCATCAAAGTGGGCAGCTGTGTTCTCAGTGATTTTGACCATGGCATGGTCGTTGGTGCCAGTATTTCTGTAACTGCTGTTCTCTTTGAATAAATACAGTGGTGCTTGAAAGTTTCTGAACTCTTTAGAATTTTCTATATTTCTACATAAATATTACCTAAAACATCATCAGATTTTCACACAAGTCCTAAAAGTAGATAAAGAGAACCCAGTTAAACAAATTAGATAAAAATATTATACTTGGTCATTTACTTATTGAGGAAAATGCTCCAATATTACATATTAGTAAGTGGCAAAAATATGTAAACCTGTGCTTTCAGTATCTGGTGTGACCCCCCCGTTGCAGCAATAACTGCTACTAAACGTTTCCTGTAACTGTTGATCAGTCCTGCACACCGGCTTGGAGGAATTTTAACTCATTCCTCCATACAGAACAGCTTCAACTCTGAGATGTTGGTGGGTTTTCTCACATTAACTGCTCACTTCAGGTCCTTCCACAACATTTCGATTGTAATAAGGTCAGGACTTTGACTTGGCCATTCCAAAACATTAACTTTATTCTTCTTTAACCATTCTTTGGTTGAGCAACTTGTGTGCTTAGGGTCGGTGTCTTGCTGCATGACCCACCTTCTCTTGAGATTCAGCTCATGGACAGATGTCCTGACATTTTCCTTTAGAATTATCTGGTATAATTAAGAATTCATTGTTCCATCAATGATGGAAGCCCAGATTCTGGCCCAGATTTAGCAAAACAGCCCCAAACCATGATACTGCAATCAGCATGTTTCACAGTTGGGATAAGGTTCTTATGCTGGAATGCAGTGTTTTCCTTTCTCCAAACATAACACTTTTCTTTCAAACCAAAAAGTTCTATTTTGTTCTCATCTGTCCACAAGACATTCTTCCAGTAGCCTTCTGGCTTGTCCACATGATCTTTAGCAAAATGCAGATGAGCAAAAATGTTCTTTTTGGAGAGCAGTTACTTTCTCCTTGCAACCCTGCCATGCACACCATTGTTGTTCAGTGTTCCTCTGATGGTGGACTCATGAACATTAACATTAGCCAATGTGAGAGAGATCTTCAGTTGCTTAGAAGTTACCCTGGGCTCCTTTGTGACCTCACCAACTATTACATGCTTTGCTCTTGGAGTGATCTTTGTTGGTCGACCCCTGCTGGGGAGGGTAACAATAGTCTTTATTTTCCTTTATTTGTACACAGTCTGTCTGACTGTGGACTGGTGGAGTCCAAACTCTTTATAGATGGTTTTGTAACCTTTTTCAGCCTGATGAGCATCAACAACTCTTTTTCTGAGGTCCTCAGAAATATCCTTTGTTCGTGCCATCATACACTTAAACAAACATGTGTTGTAAAGAGCAGACTTTGATAGATCCCTGTTCTTTAAATAAAACACAACTCACAACTGATTGTCATCCCATTGTTTGAAAACACCTGACTCTAATTTCACCTTCAAAATAACTGCTAATCCTAGAGGTTCACATGCTTTTGCCACTTGACTTGTGTGAAAATCTGATGATGTTTTATGTCATATTTATGCAGAAATGTAGAAAATTGGGATTCATAAACTTTCAAGCATCACTGTATATACATGTATACACAGTGAGCCGAACCATTATGACCACTTACAAATTCAATAACGGGTAATGTTGATTATATCATTACAACTTCTTATGTCACAGGCTGTGATATATTATACAATTAGTGAACATTAGTGAAATAGTTTATAAAATGCATTTCATCTATCACAGAGCAAGTAATACAGTAAAACATACAATATTTTGAAGAGAGAGCTGACAGCTAATAATGTCAGCACTGTTTGCAAATTTTTCTGCTATTGGTTATTGATTTACTATTGAGCAATTTAACCCAGTGGATCAGCCAGAGACAGCTAGGCTATGATACATGTAACAATATGGTTTTGCTGACAAAATAATACATGTAATTGAATAGTTATGGAACAAATACTAATTAAACAACAGAAGCTAATCTCATGCATGTTAAAGGTGTTTACGTAAAGAAGATAATTACAGAATAGCATCAGACCGCAGCTGAGTGCCAACTTGACCCACCATGTTTGTTGTGTCAAGTTATGTCTCAGTGAGTTGGCATAATTAAGGGAGACATAGTTTTTCACTCCAAATTCCAGTTGACCAGTGACTGCATGTACTGTCAGCAATGGAAATTGCTCAGATTAAAGCAAAATAAAAATCACAATTGAAGCAAATCAGCATCATTTAATAATCGCAACATATAATTTGCTTATGTATATTTTATTTTTGTGGAGTTAATACTAAAAAAAAATAAATAAATAAAAAATCAGTTCCATACTGTTGCCAGTTGACCATTGTGTATGTGGAGTAAAGTACTTGAAGTCATGCAGTTACTGGAAAACATTCAACTTCTGAAAGGTTAATGTCATTGCATGATCCATATGCTTATCCTTAGTTGTGTTGCTATCCATATTACTCTCCTCTCACCTTAGTTGGTCTCTTGATTGTTTAGATTAATTTGATTAGGACTGGAATAATTATTTGCTCAGTTTTGGACCAAACTGAAAACGCTAAACACAAACAGTGCTGTGTAGCTGTTTCTCACTTAATGAACAGGATGAAAGGGTCTATTCCAGTGGCTTGCGACACTACAATCCAGAGTGTTTCAACAACAACAAAGTTTAACAACATATTGTATTAAAATAAAAAAATATATACAGTAGTTTAGGCCAATGAAATAGGTAAATTAATGACTATATATAACCAGAATTTACATATTACCACAAATATATATGTGTTTTGGATAAGAAGGGGCAAAGCAAGGACTGCACTACACAACCACCCAAGTGGTATCAGTGACAAAATACAATGTCCTCATACAAATATACAATAGAAAATCATACAATATACAATACAAAATAATTTTGGTTGTAGACAGCCACACATCCAACAAACATACATAGGCAACAACAAACAGACATATCCAACATCAACTGAATTTTATCATGTGTTTCTACTCTGAAATTGGAAATTTGCAAGATTGTTTTTGTCATATTCAGCACCTGTTGCGTGGAACCTAGTTAGAGAAGTTAGAGAGATGTAAGTTATGACTGGATGGATAACTGAATAAAAGTCCTGTCGAGTACAAGAGCCTGGTCTGTGTGATGAGTAGAGCAGGGCAGAGATGAACGAGATTGCGGCGGCAGTGTGAGGTTGCTTCCCCTGGTTCTGAGTTGTAGAGGGCGGCGAAGTTTCCAGACACAGGAAGGGCAGCGGAGATAAAGACCGGAAGCTGGGGAAGGAGAAGAGACAACTGACATTCAGTTCTTTCAGCCAAAACAAACACCGGCATGGGAACTGTAAACAGAAACTGGAGCTAAACAGGCTAGGCTGGGTAGAAGTACTGAATACTAGACGAACGCAAAATAAGTAGCGTGAGAGCTCAATACGAAAGTAGCGAACAGCAGAGCACTGCAGAGCTAGGAACCGAGCAGATGCGGAGACTAACTGGCAGTGTCTTGGTGATCGATCGGCAATTAAGTAGTCAGCAGATGATGGCGAGATGATGATCAGGTGTGGAGCCGGAGGATTGAGATGAAGGCGAGCCAATCGATCGCTGTGGGAGCAGACAAGCACAGCCACGCCGCAGTCAGAAAACGTAAACAACACGGAGGTAAGGGACCGAGGAAAAATAACAAAATGGAAGCAAGGCAAAGGGGCCGCAGGGCAAATCCTAACAGTACAACCCCCCCCTGGGCGGAGTGTTTAGCAATTCCACAGGCCTTGATGAGAGCTGCCCTGCTAGTTCTCTAAGTCCTCCAGCAGAGGTGTAGATGCTGGGCAACGGAGGGAACTGCCACATCCGACTCCAATTCAGGGAAGACGGGTGGCAGGTAGCCCAGGGAGGCCTCGAAGAGGCCCATGGCGGAGTGGGACAATGTGTTGTGTGCGTACTTGGCACAGGCCAATTGAGAGCTCCATCTTGTAGGGTCCTTGGCCGTAAGGCAGTGCAGAGTGGCCTCTATCTCCTGATTAGCCCACTCGGCCTGTCCATTAGACTGAGGGTGGAACCCTGAATTAAGGCTTAACTTGCTCCCTAGCGCCTTGCAGAAAGCCCTTCACACCTGGGAAACAAACTGTGGTCTTCTGTCGGACACAATATCCACCGGGATGCCGAGGACCTTAAACACCTGGTCGAAGAGGATGGCAGACATCTCAGATGCCATGGGGAGCTTGGACAAGGCGATGAGCCGGACCACCTTGGAGAAGCGGTCCTCGACAGTGAGGATGACGGAGTTGCCATACGACTCAGGGAGCCCGGTAACAAAGTCAGCAGAGATGTCACACCACAGACATCCAGGTGTGGGCAATGGTTGTAGGAGGCCTGCTAAGGGCTGGTGAGAGGCCTTGTTGCGGGCACAGGTCATCCAAGCAGTCACAAACTCCCATTAGCATCCATGGAAGGCCACCAGAGATAACCAGCGGAGAATCCCCAGGGTGCAATGATAGCCAGGGTGGGTGGCGAACCGGGAGTTGTGGGACCACTGGAGGGCCAATGTGTGGGCCGTAGTGGGTACATACAGGTGGTTAGGTGGTCCACCCCTTGGGTCAGGTTCGGTCCCCTGTGCCTCCTGAATAGCCTGCTGGACCTCCCAATTGAGATGGGCAATCAGAGGGTTGGGCGGAAGGATAGTGTCCAGGGTTTCTCGGTGGTGAACAGGCGATAAAGGGCGTCGGACTTAATATTCCGGGATCCGGGCCGGTAGGTCAAGGAGCAATTAATCCTCCCAAAAAACAGAGCCCACCTGGTCTGCCACGAGTTAAGGCGTTTGGCTGACTGGATATAGTCCAGGTTGTGGTGGTTGGTCCAGTCGATGAAGGGATGTTCTGCTCCTTCCAGCCAGTGCCTCCACTCATCAAGGGCCAACTTTACTGCCAGAAGTTCCCGGTTGCCCACGTCGTAGTTCCACTCGGTGGGTGAGAGATGCTTAGAAAAGAAGGCACAGGGGTTCAGGCGGTTATCCAGGGCTACCCATTGGGAAAGAACGCTGGTGTCCGAGGCATCAACCTCCACTACGAACTGCTGGCGAGCATAGGCGCAGTGGTGAACATTCTCTTGAGGCGGAGAAATGCCTGATGGGCCTCGGCCGACCACTTGAAAGGGAACTTTGTGGAAGTGAGCTGGGTGAGGGGGGACACCACTTTATTGTAGTTTCGGATAAAGCATCGGTAGAAGTTGGTGAAACCTAGGACGTGTTGTAAATCCTTCCGCCCGAGGGTTTGGGCCACTCTGCAAGGGCACGGACCTTGGCAGGGTCTGCCTTGATGCTCCCCCTCTGCATGATGAAGCCGAGGAAAGTGACTGTGTCCATGTGGAATTCGCACTTCTCAGCCTTGGCTAAGAGCCTGTTTTCAAGGAGGCGAGTCAGCACCTGGCAGACATGCTTCACATGTTCGTCTGCAGTTTGGGAAAAGATGAGAATGTCATCTAAATAAACAAACACAAACTGGTTAAGGAAATCCCGAAGCACATCGTTGACCAGGGCCTGGAAGACAGCCGGGGTGTTGGCTAGGCCAAACGGCATCACTCAATATTCAAAATGCCCCAGGGGTGTGTTGAAGGCCGTCTTCTACTCACCCCCCTTCCGAATGTGTACCAAATGGTATGCATTATGCAGATCCAGCTTGGTGAAAATGGATGCTCCCTAGAGGAGGTCGAATGCTGAGCTGAGCAGCGGAAGAGGGTAGCGGTTCTGCTTGGTGATAGCATTCAGGCCACGATAGTCGATGCATGGCCGGAGCGTGCTGTCTTTTTGGCCACGAAGAAGAATCCAGCCCCCATGGGAAAGGAAGAGGGTTGGATCAGGCCAGCATCAAGGTATTCGGTGATATAGACCTCCACGGCCTCCCTTTTGCCCTGCGAGAGTTGGTACAAGTGGCCAGTGGGAAGGGGGGTCCCAGGGAACATGTCTATGGCACAGTCATAGGGTCTGTAAGGCAGGAGATGCCTGGCGTGATCCTTGCTGAAGACCTGCTGCAAATCGTGGTAGTGTCTGGGCAACCGGGAGAGGTCCGGGACGTCTTCGGGCTGAGCAGTGCGAGGAGGAATTTGGAGGTGGGCGTGGCAGAGAGGAGGCAATTCAAGTGGCAGTAGTCACTCCAGCTGGTAATCCTGCTTTCCTTCCAGTTGATGTTAGGATTATGGAGGGTCAGACAAGGGTGGCCACGGACCACATGTGTATTTGAGGACCAGATGACCATGGACGAGAGAGACTCTTGGTGGTTCCCGAACAGGATGAGAGGGATGGGTTGACTGCGGTGGGTTATCTTGGCAATGAGTCGACCATCCAGGGCATAGGCCCAAGCAGGAACCTCCAAGGCCTCCATACTCCATCTCAAGTCCTGGTGGATGAGGCTTTCTTCGGCCCCTGACACCGCGAGGGCATTGACCATGTGGGAGACACCTGGTAAGTGCAGTGTGGTGGGTAGGGTGAGGAAGGTCTTGTTGTGGTGCGGATAATTGGTCGCAGGGCTCGCCAGCGCCCCCAATTTCACTGATGACCATTGTCTTTTGGCCAGACCGGGCAGTAGTTGATGGTGTAGTCAGGCTGGCCACATAGGGTCTCCCGCCGTCAGGTGGGTGTGCCCCAGCTGCATAGGTTCGGGGTCCTCGGACGAGCCAGGAAGGACTGATGCCGGGTAGGATGGCACCTCCACAAAGGGTCTGGCGCAGGCAACTGGGGCTGCCTGGACCGGACGTGAGGATCTTTCCAACTTGCATGCGTGCATGCATCGATCCAGGCAAATGGCCAAGTCAACCATCGCCTGAATGTCTGCGAGTTTGTCACAGAAAGCTAAATCATCCTTGAGGCGTTTGGAAAGCCCTGATTGGAAAGCCTCACGCAGTGAGGGGTCATTCCAGTCGGAGTCCACAGGCAATGACTAGAACTTCACAGTGTAGTCTGAGACTGTGCGGGAGCCTTGTCGGAGACTGCTGAGGTGACTCAACGCAGCCTCGCCATTGGCTTGGGTGGTCAAAGACCGCCCTGAACTGCTGGATGAATTCAGCATATGAGACATCCTGAAAACCACTCTGGGAGAGTGCGGTCTCAGCCCACATTAAGGCCTTGCCCCGAAGGAGGCCTACAACGTACGAGATCTTACAGCCATTAGAGACAAAGACCGAAGAGTGCCGCCAGAGCACCAGACCGCACTGCAGGAGGAAGCCTTGGCACTTGGTCAGATCTCCAGCGTACGGCTCGGGATGGGTGAAGATGGGGGGGTTCATTGGTGATGTGCGATGGCGGCCCAGTCAGAGCATTCAGAGGGGGGGTGGTGTCCTGGGTGCCGGCGGTGACAGAGGGTGTCTGACTCTCTGCAGCAAGCGGCAGATTCTGAGGGGGATTAACAAGCAACTGATTAAGCTTAGTGGTTAGATTAGACATTTGTTGACTAAGCAGGCAATTAGATTCGAGTAATGAATTAAGCAGCTTGTCATGCTGTTAGAGCCAGGCCTGCTGGCGGTCCAAGGCCATACCGACAGGTGACATGCATGCTGTTTGTTGACCCGCGGGTTCCATATTGGCCAGTTAGTGCTGTTATGTGGAACCTAGGCGGAGTGTCTGGACACGGGAAGGGCAGCGGAGATGAAGACCGGAAGCTGGGGAAGGAAAGGAGACAACTGGCAATCAGTTCCTTCAGCCAAAATAAACACTGGCATGGGAGCCATAAAACAGAAACTAGAGCTAGACAGGCTAGGCTGGGTAGAAGTACTGAGTACTAGACATAGGCAACATAACCAGCGTGAGAGCTGAATACAAAAGTAGTGAACGGCAGACCGTTGCAGAGCTAGGATACGTGCTAATGCCTTCAGGCATTCCAGTAATAAGAATAGGTTCTGAAGCAACTGTCCTTTTAATCTGCTGCATTGTTTTGTTATGTTTTATTATTTTTTTTTACCTGATTTTTTTACATGTAGTTTGGATTGTTGTCAAGTTGGAAGGTGAACTGATCTCATAAAATGGGAAGTGGGGGATGTATTACTAGGATTTTCTAATTACTAAGCTAATGTACTTAGGGTCATTGTTTTGCTGCATAAATCATGTTCTCTGTAGATTCATTTCCCAAACCGATGTCCTGGCATTTTCCTTTAGAATTTACTGATAAAATTCAAAATGCATTGTTTCATCAGTTATGGCAAGCCATGCTGACCCAGATGCATACTATACTACCACCACCATGTTTAACAGATCAGACGAAGTTCTTACATTGAAATGCATTGTTTCGCTTCTCCAATGCTTCGCTTCTCATTTAAACCAAATAGTTCTATTTCGATCTCATCTGTCAATAGAATGTTTTTTTTTTCATAGTCTTCATAACAAATGGGCAACAGTATTCTTTTGGGAGAGCTGTCGCAAATTTCCAAGCCTAATAAGCATCAACAATTCTCAGATCATCAGAAATCTAATTTGCTTAACCCAGAGCCAAGTGTTGTGTGTTGCTTCTGCCACAAACAAATGTTGTGAAGATTAGACTTTGATAGAACCTTGTTCTTTAAAAACAGGGTTTCGATTGTCATCCTATTGAGTAAAAGCACCTGACCTCCTAGAGATCCACATGCTTTTGCCACTCTCTGATATTTAATATTGGATTATTTCCCCCAATAAATAAATGACTGGGTACAGTATTTTTGCATTTTAGTGTTCTCATTTATTTTATGTGGTTATCTTTGTCTAAGTTTACAACTTGTGTATAATTTTTTGATGCTTTAGGTTCTGTTTATGCTGAAATATATAACATCCTTAAGTTTTCACAAACTTTAAAGCACCGCTGTAATGTCGTCACCACTATGCTTCACAGTTATCTGTCCATACAATATTTTAGCAGATGGCTCCAGAAGCAAAAATAAGACTCATTGTGGCAATTTTCAGAATAAACGTCTTTATTGGCCCTTTGTCATACAGGTCAGATTTGTACAAAGCGTGTGAGGTTAATATCACATACACAGACCAGACAAATTCAGCCATGAAGACTTTTAAGTTTTTCAAAGTTGACACTGGCCTCTTGGTGGCTTCCAAGATTTAGATGCACCTAGTGTTACGCTACGGGGAAGAGGGGAGTGAGGACCCAAGTGCAGGAGGAGAAAGGGCACCCCCTTGAGAAGGCTGAGTGAGGATAATAAAACAAAGGGAACAAGCTTATCAGGATATAAACATATATTTATTGGTACATAAATATGAAACATAAGAATATAATCACTCACAAATGCACCAGAGAGTGAGTAAGCTAGAAGAGAAATAATAATCCTAAAGTAAAAAAAAATAAATGCAAAAAAACAATAAGTGCACATCAGAGCGTGCACACAGGAGAGTGAGTGGACTGGAAAATAACTGGGGATCTCCCCAGACCGATTAGAAAGGGAAGGAGGGAAATCCGCAAAGGAGTGGGAGGCAGGATTCGAACTGAGGATGTGAGTTTAAACAGACGAGCGCGCTACAGATGTGCCACGGAAGCGGTGACGTCAGCACAGCTTAGAGCGGGGGTAGAGAGTGACTGAAGCATGAACCGCCAAATAAAAATAAAGAGGGAGGCCAGAAAAGGACTCAAAAGGGGGAAGGAAGGGAAGCTGAAAAACACAAAAGCTCACATCAGGAAAAGACGCGGCCCAATGAGCCTCAAAAGGCTTAGAATGGGAGAAAGGGAAACCGCTGAAAGTAGCGGGGGCGCGCGCAAGCGCAGAGGAGCGGACGAGCCGCGATCGCTGGCACTGCTCGGAAAAGAACGCCGTTCCAGAGCGTGGGAAAGAAACTTTGCCTTACCTAGCCACTAGGCCCTCAAATTACCTCGAGCTTTGGGCTCTACTCAAGTGACCTCCTTTGTGGGACCACCCGCACCTTTCAGCCCTAACGGGAAAGGGAGAAAAAGAATCCGAGAAGCGCCGAGATGATCGAAGCTAGCGCACGCAATATAGGGCGACAGTGCAGCGTCGGCGGCCACTCAATGCAGCTATTTAATCCCGAGGAGCAGGTGCGCCTGATTCTCGTTAACGAGCGGGCATGTGCGCCGAACGCTGACGGCCGGAACGGACAGGTGTAAGCCTGCCACGAGTGGTGGAACACCGCCGCCCTCTACTGTCCGAAGAAGGGGTTGTAACAGTACCCGCCCTAGGGGCGGCCCCAGATGTCCCCATACCCGCAGCCCTATCCCTGCGAAACTGACGGATGAGCCCGGGGTCGAGAATGCACCGTGCCGGAACCCAGGAGCGTTCCTCGGGACCGTAACCCTGCCAGTCCACCAGATATTGGGTGCTACCCTGGACTCTGTGGGAGTCCAGTATCCGGCGCACGGCGTAGACCGGGGGCGCTCGGTCGGTGGCCGAGGAGGGCAGGGGGCCGGCGGGGGAGCTACCCCGACACAGGAGGGGCCGGAGGCAGGAGACATGAAAGGTGGGATGCACCTTCTTGGAGGTGGGCAGCTCGAGGCGGTAAGCGACTGGGTTGATCCGGCGTAACACCCTGAAAGGACCCACAAACCTAGGAACCAGCTTGCCGGAAGCGCCCTGATAGGGAGATCCCCGGCGAACAGCCAGACCCGTTGGCCCAGCTGATAAGAAGGGGTGGGCCTACGCTTGCGGTCAGCGGACCGCCGTATGGTGTCAGCATTGCGCAGAAGGGCAGCCCGGGCCCTCTGCCAGGCCCCACGGCAGTGGTGTACAAACTGCCGGGCCGAGACCACCCCGACCTCTGCCTCCTAAGCCTCGAACGGGGACATGCCCACGGCCGAGTGCCAGAGGGTGTTATGGGTCAGTTCCGCCCATCCCAACTGCTCGGACCAGGACGAGGGACTCCTGGAGGTCAGGCAGCGAAGCATACGAGCCAGGTCCTGATTGACCCGCTCAGTCTGGCCGTTGGACTCGGGGCGAAACCCCGAAGAGCGACTGGCCGTGGCGCCCAGGAGGCAGCAGAATGCCGTCCAGAACCGGCTGACAAACTGGGGGCCATGATCAGAAACCAGGTCGCGTGGAATCCCGTGAGTGTGCACCACCTGGTGGAGGACTAGGTCAGCCGTCTCCTTTGCCGAAGGAAGATAGGGCAAGGGCACAAACTTTCAGGCCTTGGAGAACTGGTCAACGATGGTCAGGATGACCGTATTACCCCTGGACGGGGGCAGACCAGACACGAAGTCCAGCGAAATGTGGGACCAGGGATGGGAGGGGGCAGGGAGAGGCAGAACAAGGCCATCAGGGTGCTCCTGAGGGGTCTTAGTGCGCTCGCATACCTTGCACGCAGAGACGTGCCGGGCCACCAAAAATGCCACCGGAGAAACTCGTAGGTCCGGGTACCACCCGGATGCACAGTGAACTGGGCCATATTCCCCCAGCACATGACGCGGGACCGTACCCGGGTGGGGACATAACGGTGGCCAGGAGGACCCCCCCTGGGTCCGGCTTGCACCGCAATGCCTTGGTCACGGCCTCCACGAGCCCCCAGGTAAGGATGGTGACAATTCACGAGGGCGGGAGAACGGGGGCCGGCTGAGGGTCCACCAGTGGCGGATCCCACTGACGGGACAGGGCGTCAGGCTTGGCGTTCTTGGATCCTGGTCGGAAGGAGACCGTAAAGTTGAACCGACCAAAGAACAAAGACTAGCGGGCCTGACGGGCATTAAGACGCCTGGCCTGCTGCATGTATGTCAGGTTCTTATGGTCGGTCCAAACTAAAAACGGGTGCTTAGCTCCTTCCAACCAGTGACGCCATTCCGCCAAGGCCAGCTTGACGGCGAGGAGCTCCCGGTCCCCAATGGGGTAATTCCGCTCCGCCGGGGTCAGACGTCGCGAAAAGAAGGCGCACGGGTGGAGTTTATGGCTGTCACCCGTGCGTTGCGACAAAATGGCCCCTACGCCAATGTCGGACGCGTCTACCTCAATGACAAAGGGCTCCTCCGTAGGACCGGAGGATTGGTGAGGCGCCGCTTGAGCTCCTCAAAGGTGAGACCCGCCTCTCTGGTCCAGTGGAAGGGACCCGGGGTTTTGCGCGTGAGGGCCGTAAGGGGCGCTGCTATAGTGCCGAAGTCCCTGACGAAGTGCCGGAAAAAATTCGAAGACCGTTGAAAGAAGCGGGGGCGCGCGCAAGCGAAGAGGAGCGGACAAGCCGCAATCGCTGGCACTGCTCGGAAAAGAACGCTCTGGATGGCAAGACGCCATTCCAGAGCGTGGGAAAGAAACTTTGCCTTACCTAGCAACTAGGCCCTCAAATTACCTCGAGCTTTGGGCTCTACTCAAGTGACCCCCTTTGCGGGACCACCCGTACCTTTCAGCCCTAACGGAAAAGGGAGAAAAAGAATCCGAGAAGCGCCGAGATGATCGAAGCTAACGCACGCAATATGGGGCGACAGTGCAGCGTCGGCGGCCGCTCAACGCAGCTATTTAATGCCAAGGAGCAGGTGCGCCTGATTCTCGTTAACGAGCGGGCATGTGCGCCGAACGCTGACGGCCGGAGCGGACAGGTCTAAGCCTGCCGCAAGTGATGGAACACCGCCGCCCTCTACTGTCCAAAGAATGGGTTGTAACACCTAGTTATCCAGGTTAGAAACACTGCCCAATTTAGGCAAGGTTTTGGTGGTGCCAACAGTACTCTGAGGGATAGTTCAAATCTATGGAATCCATATGCATTTTCACAACTTTATTCCTGAGTTTTTTGGAAATTACCATGAATCGTTTGGTTACCAAGAACTAATATTATTGGAACCCTCAATGAACAGTCAGTTTGATTATGAAGTAATCAAAATCACTACAGTTGATGTCAGATAGAAATACTGTATAAGTTGTAAGGTGCTGTGTGGCAGGTGATTGGTTGTACATGACTTAGTTAATAATCGTTACTTTAAGGAGCTGATCATTATTTATATTTAAATAATTTATCAGAATGTTTTTGACAAAAGGTAAGGATGTTGACAGGCTATGCTGATTTTCTATAGGTACTGCAAATGCCAGTCAGGAAAAACGAGATTGTATTGCCTGCCTAAGGGCTGAGAATTTCAGTGACTTTAAACCTGCTGTATTATCCATAAGTCAGAATTCCCAGATTTTATCAGAAGTCTCAGTTAAAGAAATATTTGTTGAGCAGTTAGATATACAATCCAGTCTTCAACAAACATCATAATCTCAGGTGGAACTTTTTTCCCCAATGAAAGATGGTTCCTTGTCAATCTTGGTATCCTTTGTCATTTGGAAATGTACCCTAATCAATTCATGAAGGTGTTTAAAATCAAAGACTATACAGGACAGGCAATTAGGATAATCATGCCAAGCACAGGGAATGTTTGTTAATGATTTTAATGAGTATTATTAAGGTGAGCAGATCTGTTTGCAAGTGTTCAGTAGTGGCTTATTTGCATGTGTGTTTTATTGTCTTTAAGAATGAATGCATTGGAAACATACAGTGGGGCAAAAAACAAAAAAGTATTTAGTCAGCCACTGATTATGCAAATTCTCCTACTTAGAAAAATGAGAGAGGTCTGTAATTTCCATCATAGGTACACTTCGACAGTGAGAGACAAAATGAGAAAAAAAAAATCCAGAAAATAACATTTTTAAAGAATTTCATTGTAAATCATGGTGGAAAATAAGTATTTGGTCACCCACAAACGAGCAAGATTTCTGGCTCTCACAGACCTGTAACTTCTTCTTTAAGAAGCTGACCTGACTAAGTTGCTTTTGGGGAGTCTAAAGTTTTCACTACCGGAATTGTGCAACAACAAATGATTTTCAGTCAGTCAGCCTGTAAATGTGTTCATACAAAATGCGAATAGACAGTTTATCCAGAGCACATAGCTTATAGAGGCACCTGTACGCATAGCATGTTGCAGAGGCATCATTGTGCTGTAATTGTCAGGCACATCTACCTTGCTGGTCTTTTCATCATGTTATATGCACTGTTTAGTCATGTTTGTGTCCTAAATCAGGACCATTGTTTGCTGGATATTTAGCATACTGTTGTAACCCAGTTGTAATGCAACTGTTCCTAGTTAGTAATGTTAAGCCTACAATGTCTTCCTGTGTGGTTAAAGCTGATTGGTGTCAGAGTGTCAGCGTACCCAGACACAGTAGATTTATGCTACAAACAAATTTCTTTGTACAATGTACAGTGACAATAAAGCTATTCTATGCCATTTTATAAAATGCTGTTTAGGCACAAGGTATTTGTATCTATTAAACTTGGATATGTTTGGTAAATTGCTCTAGAAAATTGTTTGTCAAGTGTACTGATGTGAGCTACCAGCACTACCAGTAGTAGCTATTTCTTGCCATAGTACACTTGTTTGAGTACAGACAATAATCAGTTGTTAAGGTGTGCTGAGGCCAGTTTTAGTAAAATCTGTACATAAATGTGGTCAACATTTAGAGTGATTAAGAGTAGTTTAAGAATAAGAGTAATTTAATTAAATTTAATTACGATAGTTCTATGTAGTGACTCATGTTATGACATTAAAAGATTCCAAAATGACTTTGACCAAATTGTCATTGATAGAAACGTCATAAAAAAAGAATAAGTTGATGCTCAAGACCTCCCTGAGGATGTTGACATTGTCATTGAGAGTATACCTTTGTTAACAACACCATGACATTGGCACTGGAATTATGGTGGATTAAGCTGTTAAACTCTAGTTTCAACTGTAATTGTGAATTTGGAGAAAAAAATCTAACATATTTCGTTATTTGTTTGTTAATGTATGATGGGTATTGGAATAATCTACATCCTTTCCTTCTGACCCATTTCTCTTTCCACAGCAGCCTGCTGTGTTTTCCCTATGTTAACCATTCTTCCTGTTCCAAGTGTTTCCATACTGGTGCCAAAATCTGTGGCAGTGGGTAAAGCCCAGATGGCCCTCAAGGAGGTGCTGGGACCCCTGTTCACCACCAAGGACACGGTTCACTAGAGGTTCAGTGGCTGAGATGCCTGTACAGGGTGTTCTGGACATCCCATCTCCATTTTGTTTGCCCTGGGTCCTTGGATCCTGATGAGGGACATGCAAGGCCCTCATAGCTCCAAGTTCGTCACCCAAGGCCCCTGAGGCTCAAGGTTCAATGGCCCTCATATTTCCATCATTGGCCCCTGGCATTGCCTGACACCCCTCATGCGCAGCCACTGATTTGTCACCAGGCACTAGCTCCTCATTGCCAGTGCCTCCACGCTGCATGCGATTAAATTAATGAAGTTTAACAACTTGTTTATAAATGTATTTATTTATTTTAGTGAACAGACATTTACAGGTACTCCGCATTTAACGAGGTTCTGATTTCCGATATTTTGACTTTACAATGGGAATCTGATAACAGACATAAATACATATTCAGTAGAAACCGTACTCTGAATCTAGAATTTAGATTTTTCCCCGGGCAGGTGATAT
Source organism: Ancistrus triradiatus (assembly GCA_025084515.1). Taxonomy (NCBI): domain Eukaryota; kingdom Metazoa; phylum Chordata; class Actinopteri; order Siluriformes; family Loricariidae; genus Ancistrus; species Ancistrus triradiatus. The sequence continues at coordinate 150,163 of JAJAGP010000753.1, read as the reverse complement.
ACAGTACAATACTCTCCTCCACTCTCCCATGCTAAATGAGCACTTAGGGAGTCACATGGCTGGACTGATGAGCGCTGTGAAATGTAGTGAGGAAAAGCCGTGGTTGCAACAATAATCATCTTAGTTTTTCTCGTTCAATAAATTACATGACTTTGTTTTATTATAAAGTAAGCTTTATGTTAATGATTTTGCCCAACTGTAATTTAATGTAAGTGTTTTAAGCATGTTTAAGGTACGCTATATGATACAGTATACAATATATACAATATATATACAATATATATTAAACTCCTTGGTTTATGCTAAATTCAACTTATGATAGATTTGTCGGAACGTATCCCTGTTGTAAACTGGGGACTATCTAACTTTAAGGTCAGTACTGTCGGTAATATTTCAGTACCACACTCTGGGCACAAAGGGGCAAGGGAGACAAATGTACATGCAAAGTGTATTTATAGTGGACACAGTGAAAACAAAAGAGGCTAGGTGACAAGCTAAAGACAAGAATCGGTGCTGTACATAAAAGCTGCAAACAAGGTTTACACAACAAGACAACTCTACAAAACAGTGGAAAAATGACAATACAATTCTAACAGGAACATATACTACCAAAGACAACAATAAAACCACAGCGTTAAGCATACACAGCTAACAAGCAAGACGATACCACAAGGAGCAACAAACAATAAGCTAACAGGCTAACAGACAAAGCTAAACATGTAATACAAGTTAACAAACAAGACATGAGACAATACCAGGAAACAGGAATCCACTAAACAAGTGGACAAGGAGCAGAAGACAAACCAGGCAGGGAATCGAGAGCACAAACAAGAACTGAGAAAGACCAGGGAAGTGAAAAAGCCAGACAAGGAAGTGAACAGAAAGGGGAACGTTTATAGGAAAGGTACAGCAGGTGGCAACAGCTCCACCTGCTGTGGAAGGATAAAAGGGTCAGAGCGAATTTATGTCAGAATGACACAGCTCTACAGCTTCCCTCATCATGTACTTAATTCATCACATGATTTGTAGTGCAAGTTGATACAGCTTGGAGGATTTCTGTCTCATAATACTACAAAGTGGAACACCTGAAGCTGCCTTGCTTCATCCATTTAGTGAGACATGTCCACTGCATTCCACAAGCTGGCATCTGGATATGACTGGCACATCCAGTAAACTCCATCCTGATTGATGAGTTAAACTGATGGAAATAGGACAATAGACAAGCACTGTGGAGGAAGCAGCACATGATTCACATGCTAATATGATATCAGCAGGGCATAAATGCTCTGCCCTGCTTCTGAACATCGACTGTACCCCTCTGAGGGGTTCTCTTCGAACTCTGTGCATGTTGTTGGTTGATTTGGTTTTCCTGCTGAGTCCTATAATTAATGTATAATACATTATAAAACACACAGTAAGAAGTGTAGTGGTGACTCAGGGGTTAAGATTGTGGTCTGTATTCCAGAACATGCTAATAACAGACTAATTGGTTCAGATGGGATTTCCTGCGTATTCATACATTTGGTATCTGCAAACATAAGCTTACATTTTTCTCAATGGTTTTAGAGGATTTTCACAGCACACTACTGACATTCAGTAGCAAATAAAAAGTAATAATTAAAAGGAAACTCACAAAAATATGATGAGAACACAGCAAACTCCACAGAGGCTGCTACCAGAGGCCAGGATTGAACCTGGGTCACTATAACTGCCACTACCAGCTGTTCCACCAATCCACAGGTCTTCATGCATTAATCACTCAAAAATGTGGCCTGATCTTCATCCAAGTCGCACTAATAATAGAAGCATTCTGCCTAAATGAATGAGACACAAACACGTGTACTTCTCAAGTCTTTAGAGATCACATTGTTTAATCCTCTGGGATAACAACTTCTGAAGGTGTTTTAATTAATCGGATAAAAGATTGGAGATGTGTGCACAAGCTCTTACTGTGAGAGAAGGGCTTTATATCTGTGAGTGAGCCTGCACAACACGTGGTCATGAGTGCTTCTGTTCACCATCAGACAGTAGACTTCTACAGAAAGAGTGAATCGACACAGGTAAATCGACTATGGTCACTAACACAGGCCTTCGTAGTACTGGGATGGCTTATTTGACCACTGTGCTGCCTGAATACCATTTACAGCATTTAGCAGATGCTCTTACCTATCCAAGCAATTGTGGCTTAAAGGTCTTGCTCAAGGACCCAACAGTGGCAACTTGGCAGAGGTGAGATTTGAACCCAGTACCTTCACCGCTAGGCTACCACAGTCCCAGACCATAGTTTAGTAAGGTATCTGCCAAGGCAGTGGTTCTTAAATTTTTCTGCAGTCCAGTAAGACACAATGGAGTAAATTCAGTGCATTGGCCATTTAATGACGAGCACAAGGTTATGTCAAAAATATTCATACACACTCACACCAGGTCAATTTAGTGCAACAAGTTAACCTAAAGCATGTCTTTGGACTTTGGGAGAAAACCGGAGTACCCGGAGTAATCCCACATGAAACAGAGTCCAAGGTCAGGATCGAACCAGGGACGCTGGACACATCAAACAATGTGTAAGAGGTTAAGGGATATACAGTGGGGCAAAAAAGTATTTAGTCAGCCACAAGTTCTCCTACTTAGAAAGATGACAGAGGTCTGTAATTTTCATCATACTTACACTTCAACTATGAGAGCCACAATGAGAAAAAAAGTCCATGACATCATATTGTAGGATTTTAAAAGAATTTCATTGTAAATGTTGGTGGAAATTAAGTATTTGTTCAATAAATTTGGTTCAACTCAATACGTTGTAACATAACCTTTGTTGGCAATGACAGAGGTCAAACTTTTCCTGTAAGTCTCCACCAGGTTGGCACACACTGTAGCTGGTATTTTGGCCCATTCCTCCATGCAGATCCCCTCTAGAGCAGTGATGTTTTGTGGCAACATGGACATTCAACTCCCTCCTAACATTTTCTATGGAGTTGTGGTCTGGAGACTGGCTCCAGAATCTTGAAATGCTTTTTACAGAGTCACTCCTTCATTGCCCGAGCGGTGTGTTTGGGATCATTGTCATGCTGGAAGCCCCAGCCACGTTCCATCTTCAATGCTCTCACTGATGAAAGGAGGTTTGGGCTTAAAATCTCACGATACATGGCCTCGTTCATTCTTCCCTTAACACGGATCAGTCGTCCTGTCCCCTTTGCAAAAAAACAGCCCCAAAGCATGATGATTCCACCCCCATGCTTCACAGTAGGTATGGTGTTCTTGGGATGCGACTCAGCAGCCTTTTTCCTCCAGTTCAGTTTTTACCAAAAAGTTCTATTTTGGTTTCACCTGACCACATGATATTCTCCCAATACTCTTCTGGATCAACCATATGCTCTCTGCCAACCTTCAGATGGGCCTAGACATGTACTGGCTTAAGCAGGGGGACACGACTGGCACTGCAGGATCTGAGTCTCTCTCGGCGTAGTGTGTTACTGATGGTAGCCTTGTTACTTTGGTCCCAGCTCTCTGCAGGTTATTTATCGGGTCCGTCCGTGTAGTTCTGGGACTTTTTCTCACCGTTATCTTGATCATTTTGACCCCACGAGATGAGATCTTGCATGGAGCCCCAGATCGAAGGAGATTATCAATGGTCTTGTATGTCTTACAGTTGCTCCCACAGTTGATTTATTTACACCAACCTGCTTGCCTATTGTAGATTCACTCTTCCCAGCCTGGTGCAGGTCTACAATTTTCTTCCTGGTGTCCATCGACAGCTCTTTGGTCTTAACCATGGTTGATTTTGGAATCTGACTGTTTGAAGCTGTGGACAGGTGTCTTTTATACAGATAACGAGGTCAAACAGGTGCCATTAATACAGGTAATACATGAGTGGAGGACAGAAAAGCTTCTTAAAGAAGAAGTTACAGATCTGTGAGAACCAGACATCTTGCTTGTTTGTGGGTGACCAAATACTTATTTTCAACAATGATTTACAATTAAATTCTTTAAAAATCCTACAATGTGATTTCCTATATATTTTTTTCTCATTTTGTCTCTCATAGTTGGAGTGTACCTATGATGGAAATTACAGACTTTTCTCATCTTTCTAAGTAGGAGAACTTTCACAATCAGTGGCTGACTAAATACTTTGTCCCCCACTGTATGTAATGTTAGATCTAGTAGTGCTTATTTCCTCTTACTTGCTTCGTATATTACTAACTATCTACATGTCCCTACTAAAGGCTAATTACACAGTGACATAAGTGTGTTGTTTTAATATCTGACTCACAATAAACCAATTTGTTTATGTAGAAATGTAAAAAATAGGGGCTGCCTGTACACCATTTCATCTCAGTGCAAGATGAATCAACATTGTCTAAATGTGATTCATTGCCTCACTGGAACATATAGTTGGCTAATAATTAACTCGCACAGGACACAAAATATCCCTTTCAGCTTGTGCCATATGTGTCTTGGCACTGAGATCGTGCTTTTGTTTCAGAGGCAGAATAAAGTTTCTGGGTCTCATTAGGACAAAACCAGATCTTCCATCACACCTGACATACATGTCTTTGGCTAATAAGGCTGAAAATGTTCTCATTAGTCCTCTTGTATGGCTACAGCTCGACACGGCCCAAGCAAGTGAGCACATTTGCTTTCATTGTTTCAAACCTCACCTTAAAATTAACCATAAGAGTTGAGTTATATGTATAAATTACGAATCTATTCTGCTGTATTGAGCAAAAGAGGACAAACACAATCCACTTTTATGAGTCACTGGTGTAACAATAACTTTCTTGAGAACTCTATACCATTTCTGTTCTATGATTAATGATGGTAAATTTAATAGCCTTGAACAAATAAGGACGATGATGGTTGATTGGCTTCATAATTAGTAATCTATGTTATCCACACTGAGTGCTAACTGGTTCAGAATATGAATCAAACAGGCACGGAATATTTATAGGCAAACAGTGGCAGTAGAATGAGTAGTTTATCTCAGTGTCTCTAAATATGGCACTTTCATATGTTTACAGCTCCAGAAGAAGTCAGTTTTCTGACTAAAGAAAGATATGGTTTGTCAACTTTAAGGGAGAACGTGGTGGGCTTGCAAAAATCCCTTACCTTAACTCCATTAGACATTTTTAGAATAAAATATTTTTTTTGTCATTGCAAAAGTACAACAAGATTAAGTTGTACCTTTGAGAAGGCCAACAGTAATCTGACCTAACATCCATGTTCTGAAGTGTACTCGAAAGCCTTCTCAGAGAGTGATGGATGTTATAACAGCAAAGGATATACAGAAACTGTCTTAAATTCTCTCATTCCTATGTACAGTAGTGCTTGAAAGTTTGTGAATTTTTGATATTTCTGCACAAATATGACCTATGCATAAATATGATCTAAAATATGGCAAAGGTATGTGAACCTCTAGGATTAGCAGTTATTTTGAAAGTGAAATTAGAGTCAAGTGTTTTTAATCAATGGGATGACAATCAGGTGTGAGTGGGCACCCTGTTTTATTTAAAGAACAAGCATCTATCAAAGTCTGCTCTTCACAACACACGTTTGTGTATGTTGACATGACCAAAGGAGACTTCTGAGGACCTCAGAAAAAGAGCTATTGATGCTCATCAGGCTGGAAAAGGTTACAAAACCATCTCTAAAGAGTTTGGACTCCACAAATCCACAGTCAGAAAGATTGTGTACAAATGGAGGAAATTCAAGACCATTGTTACCCTCCCAAAGAGTGGTCGACCAACAAAGATCACTCCAAGAGCAAGGTGTGTAATTGTTGGCAAGGTCACAAAGGACCCCAGGGTAACTTCTAAGCAACTGAAGGCCTCTCTCAATTGGCTAACGTTAATGTTCATGTGTCCATCATCAGAAGAAGACTGAACAACAATGGCATGCATGACAGGGTTGCAAGGAGAAAGCCACTGCTCTCCAAAAAGAACATTGCTGCTTGTTGGCAGTTTGCTAAAGATCAAGTGGAAGAATCCGCCACTGCCTATTGGAAGAATGTTTTGTGAACGGACGAGACCAACAAAGAACTTTTTGGTTTAAAAAATGCGTTATGTTTGGAGAAATGAAAACACTGCATTCGAAGAGCATAAGAACCTTATCTCATCTGTGAAACATGGTGGTAGTAGTATCATGGTTTGGGTCTGATTTGCTGCATCTGGGCCAGGGTGGCTTGCCAACATTGATGGAACAATGAATTCTGAATTCAGAGAATTCTAAAGGAAAATGGCAGGACATCTGTCCATGAACTGAATCTCAAGAGAAGGTGGGTCATGCAGAAAGACAACGAGCCTAAGCACACAAGTTGTTCTACCAAAGAATGGTTAAAGAAGAATAAAGTTCATGTTTTGGAATGACCAAGTCAAAGTCCTGACCTTAATCCAATCGAAATGTTGTGGAAGGACCTGAAGCGAGCAGTTAATGTGAGGAAACCCACCAACATCCCAGAATTGAAGCTGTTCTGTATTGAGGAATGGGCTAAAATTCCTCCAAGCCAGCGTGCAGGACTGATCAACAGTAAATGGGTCACACCAGATACTGAAAGCAAAGGTTCACATACTTTTGCCACTCACTAATATGTAATATTGGATCATTTTCCTTAATAAATAAATGACGAAGTATAATTTTTTTTGTCTCATTGCAGAGTATTGCAGATTCTACACCAGATATTACTATTAAAGCCTTGATCTGGACACTGCCTGTTTCAGGTTACTATGATTATTCAACAATGTCTTATTTTAAACAGAGAACAAATATTTTTGAGCAAAGGCTAAAATTAACTAGATGTTGCAGTCATTGCATATTGAATAATGCCTGATTCTGTGTCCAAAACACAAAAAACACTGTAATTGAATACAGGAAGGCATCCATCCATGTCCACATTGCCTGCTGCGAGACTTCTATCTGGCCACTTTTTCTTCGCAGCAGGGGAGAGGGAGTAGTCTGTGTACAAATGTGAAGTATCCGTAATTGTCTTGCCTTACAAGTGTTATTTCTGATGCTTTTCTTTCTCTTTAATATGTCCAATTGTTTACTTAATTACTTTAATAATTGCTTCATTCTATCAGGTCTTTTGGGATTAGAGGTGATTTACACTGTAGGACCATTGTTAGTATATTTTACTATATATTAGTATATATTATTATGCTGATTAATAAACTAGTCTCAGTAGGACACTGATGTGCAAGGCAACATAAGACATCAATGCAGCCATGTTCTTTTCAGGACTCTTTTTAGGACTACATTTTACAAAATTAGTTACGCGCAGTTGTCATTTGCATCTCTTTGTTGCAAAAGGTAACACTTGTGAAGCATAGTGGAGCTAGCACCATGGTTTGGGCTGGATTGTTGTCTCAAGACCTGGACAGCTTGCAGTAAACAAGGGAACAATTAATTCATTTTAAAAAATAGCAACTCGCTGAGATGTTAAAGTCACTGTCATACCACACACTGTTGGACTGAGCAGAAAGTGAATGAGTGTAAAATAATAGAATAGGCATGGCATGACCTGACGTAAAACATACAGATTTTACATACTGTCTGAGCTGTGAACTGTGAATGAACTTGGATACTTTCATATTGTATTCATATCTTATATTAATTTAGGCAGAACGTGTTTGACTTATATGACTTCTTTAAAGATCAGACCACATTTTATTTAAATTGATGTAGAAATCAAGGGAATTTCAAATGAGTCACCAAATTGTTTGCAATCGTATTAGTTACAGTCATGTTTTTGAATGTGTAGTCACATTAAAAATTAGTTTGATAAATGTTGTGCTGTTGGACTGTGGTAGCCTAGCGGTTAAGGTACTGGACTCTGGACCAGGAGGTCCAGGGTTCAAATCCCACCTCTGCCAAGCTGCCACTGTTAGGTCCTTGAGCAAGGTCCTTAACCCACAATTGCTTGGATTGTAAGACTGTACCAATTGTAAGTCGCTCTGGATAAGGGCATCTGCTAAATGCTGTAAATGTAGTTAAATGTAGTTATGCTAACAAATGCAGGACATTAGTGTTTTGTTTCCATTCCTGTACTCTGGCCTTCTTATTCCCACTGACAAAAGTTCGCATTGTGAAGGCAGAGAAGAAAAAGAAGAAGAAGAAAAAAGCAATAAGTCTCCCAGCACACCATCTCAATGTGAGCCCTTCCAGGTGAAAGCTTTTACAGGATGCTATTGTCTCATACTGCACAGAAAAATATTTTCATCAGAAAAGTAGAAGAGAGTAGAAGGTGTGATGCCCAGCCTGTTGTTTCCATCCGTGTAGTACACAAACACAGAAATACACATGGAATCGTTTTTCTGATGGTGGACCTTGACTAACTGGACAACTGGAACTTTTGTTACTGCTTCTCTGCCCTCTATATGCATGGCAACTATAAAATAAGAAAACAACACATAATTCTAATTAGTAACTTGATTTAGGGCAGGCTCTAATCTGATACATATTTTATACCATGAATGCAGGTATTCTCTTCATTACAATCTATAGAACAAACTAAACTGCACATCAGCATTCAAAAACACAATTGGTCATTTAGGTTGGTAAATTGTCAGGCTATTTAGCATGGTGGTGAGCTGTGTAGCACACTGCAATTTTTATAGGTTTGAGAGTACCCAAACAAGCAGTATACAAACACAAAAATAGAAAAGAGTTACTTCTTTGTACCTTATATGGATGGCACAATATAACACTATAAAAACATAGAAAGTTACAGAAATACTTTTTAGTCCATTGGTATATTCTAAACAGCATGTCAACATACAAATGAGTATTCAAACTGTTCTAAATATAGTGCTACCTCAGTTCTCGTCATTAATTAATTCCAAAGCTTGCTGAGAACCGAAAACGAAGAGTGCAGAGCACATTTTTCACATAAGGAAAATTTTTAACTGAATTCATTTTGAATTTAATTCATATATGCATTTAATTAAATTTAAATTGAATGCATTAATTTAGTACTATTGTACAAATGCTCCCTGATTTACGATGGGGATATGTTCCAACAAATCCATCATAAGGTAAATGTATCATAAACTGAGAAGTTTAATGAGTGTTTGGTAGAATGGTCTATATTGTATAATAGAGGATAAGTAATGATAAATAAGTAATGTAACTCTTTAAAACACTTACATTAACCTGCAGGTGGCAAAAATAATTAACAAAAAAGCTTATTGTATAATAAAGTGTTGAAAGAACCGAGGTACCACTGTATTCATCATTTTGGTATTGGGATGGGTTGAATTTGATTGCATTATCAGTTATTGCAGTCAGATTTGTGACATAAGTTCAGCCACTAACGTAATAAGAATTCAGATTATATTTACCTTTTCTTGGTATTAACTTGCAAGAGGGGCAGCAGAGAAGCTCAGTCGGTAGTACTGTCACCTCACAGCAAGAAGGTCTTGTGTCTTGGAGCTGTCTGGGTCCATTATGTGTGGCGACTGCATGCCCTCCCTGTGTCCTCGTGGGTTTACTCTGGGTACTCCAGTTTCCTTCCACAGTCCAAAGACGTGTTAGGTTAATTGGTGTTTCTAAAGTGCTCAGAGTGTTTGTGTGTGTGTGTGTGTGTGTGTGTGTGTGTGCCCTACGATGGATTGCCACATTGTCTGGCTTGTTCCTGCCTTGCACCCTATGTTGCCAGTTAGGCAACGACCTTGTCCAGGATTAATCGGATAAGAAAGTGAATACATGTGAATGATGAACTCGCAAATGCTTCTCACAAAGTGCCTCTCAAGCATTACCACTGCTGATGCTAAATGAAATATCAAGCGCTACATGAATTTACCCCACAATATCTGAGTCCAACACATCTACTTCATTCACAAGGTACAGGCTCATACATGGTCCTCTGAACCTGCACCAACTTGTTCAGGATTCCCACACACTCTGAATCTTTAGATTGAAAAAGTACTTTTCACAGGATTTCGGTCATACTGCACTTCTGTTTATAGACTGAGTTTTTTAGCATATTTTGTTTTCTGTCTGAGCTGTTCAACTGGCAACCTCCACTCAGACCACATTAGAGGATCCTGTGGTCCCCTCCATGCCATGCCACCATGCTGTAGAATTGTAGTGGTCTAGTGGTTAAGATACTCAACTATGGAGAAGAAGGTGAAGAGTTCAAATCCCACCTCTGCCACTGTTGTCTATGTGCAAGGCCCTTAACCCACAATTGTTGTGTCACCTGTAAGTCGCTCTGGATAAGGATGTCTGCTAAATGATTAAGTGTAAATGCATACCATAATGACACAAAAACAATCACCTGCTAGATGTCATGAGAAGCATGAGTGACTGAATTTATATTGGACTAAATAATGCCCAGAGAGTGTATTTCATTATATTCTCTATTTAATGTATTCTGGTAAGCATCTGTGTGTTTAACCTATTTATTCTTGTGAATTTCATATTTATGTACTTTAATTCTTAAATACAACATCTAGGCTGACCAAGGAAGTTGGGTCCCTTTTTGAGTATTGATTTGCCAAACTGCTTCAAGATTATGCGTTATTGTAAAATGCTCTACATGAATAAATTTGACTTGACTACACTTCTTGTGTTGCACCTTATGCAGATACAATATTGCAAAAAAGTATTTAGTCAGCCACTGATTGTGCAAGTTCTCCTACTTAGAAAGATGAGAGAGGTCTGTAATTTTCATCATAGGTACACTTCAACTATGAGAGACAAAATGAAAAAAAAAAAAAAAACAGGAAATCACATGTAGAATTTTTAAAGAATTTAATTGTAAATCATGGTTGAAAATAAGTATTTGGTCACCCACAAACAAGCAAGATGTCTGGCTCTCACAGACCTGTAACTTCATCTTTAAGAAGCTCTTCTGTCCTCCACTCATTACCTGTATTAATGGCACTTATTTGACCTCGTTATCTGTATAAAAGACACTTATCCACAGCCTCAAACAGTCAGATTCCAAACTCCACCATGGCCAAAACCAAAGAGCTGTCGAAATACACCAGGAAGAAAATTGCAGACCTGCACCAGGCTGGGAAGGGTGAATGTACAATAGGCAAGCAGGTTGGTTTGAATAAATCAACTGTGGGAGCAATTGTAAGACATACAAGACCATTGATAATCTCCCTCGATCTGGGGCTCCACGCAAGATCTCATCCCGTGGGGTCAAAATGATCACGAGAACGGTGAGCAAAAATCCCAGAACTACACGGAGAGACCTGATGAATGACCTGCAGAGAGCTGGGACCAAAGTAACAAAAGCTACCATCAGTAACACACTACGCCGAGAGGGACTCAGGTCCTGCAGTGCCAGGCGTGTCCCCCTGCTTAAGCCAGTACATGTCCAGGCCCGTCTGAAGTTTGGCAGAGAGCATATGGATGATCCAGAAGAGGATTGGGAGAATATCATGTGGTCAGATGAAACCAAAATAGAACTTTTTTGGTAAAAAAGCAACTCACCATTTTTGGAGGAAGAAGAATTCTGAGTTGAGCCCATACCTACTGTGAAGCATGGGGGTGGAAACCTCATGCTTTGGGGCTGTTTTTCTTCAGAGGGGACAGGACGACTGATCAGTGTTTAGGGAAGAATGAACCGGGCCATGTATCGTGAGATTTTAAGCCAAAACCTCATTCCATCAGTGAGAGCATTGAATATGGAACATGGATAGGTCTTCCAGCATGACAATGATCCCAAACACACCACTCGGTTAACGAAGGAGTGGTTCCATAAAGAGCATTTCAAGGTCCTGGAGTGGCCTAGCCAGTCTCCAGACCTCAACCCCATAGAAAATTTGTGGAGGGAGTTGAAAGTCCGTGTTGTCCCAGAACATCACTGCTCTAGAGGAGATCTGCATGGAGGAATGGGCCAAAATAGCAGCTACAGTGTGTGCCAACCTGGTGAAGACTTGTCTGAACTCTGTCATTGCCAACAAAGGTTATGTTACAAATTATTGAGTTGAATATTTGTTATTGACCAAATACTTATTTTCCACCATGATTTACAATTAACTTCTTTAAAAATCCTACAATGTGAATTCCTGGATTTTTTTTATAGTTGTAGTGTACCTATGATGAAAATTACAGACCTCTCTCACCTTTCTAAGTAGGAGAACTTGCACAATCAGTGGCTGAATAAATACTTTTTTGCCCCACTGTATGCTCCAAATTAGAAAACCATGCCAGAAATAAGCAGATAATTAAGTGAATGAATGAGTGAATGAATGAATGAATGAATGAATGAATGAAAATTTATTTTCTACCGCTCGATATTGTATTTTTTTTTGTAATCCTTTTCACAATACAATGGCTACATGTTATTCTAAACAGCATGTCAAAATAGTAGCCTGTACCACCCAATATCTTGTTAGTATGGTGCTATGCAGTAGTCCAATGCAAGGCACACCCGCGCGCACACACACACACACACACACACACACACACACACACACACACACACAGTCCCACATTGGGACACATTTGGGACACCAGCTGACCTAATGCATGTCTTTGGGATGTGCAAGCACCCATACAGAAATGCAATAAAAGACCATATACTGTATGGATTTCCAGTGCGTTAGTGTTAGGGCATCTGGCTTAACATTGCGGGAACTGGGCTGGTAGGTTACTTCAAAATTGATACGGCTGAAAAATAGGGCCCACCTGGCCTGTCTGGGGTTCAGCCTTTTGGCTGTCTGGATGTAGGCCAGGTTATTACAGTCCATCCAGACAATGAAGGGCTACGGGGTTCCTTAAAACCAGTGCCTCCATTCTTCCAGGGCCATCTACTTGGCCAGGAGCTCGTGGTATCCCGCGCTGTAGTTGGCCTTTGCAGGAGACAGGCAGCGTGAGAAGGTGGCGCAGGGGTGCAGTCTACCTTTGGGTCTAGAGATCTGGGAGAGAACAGAATCAGAAGCATCCACAGATGACTTGTCGGGTGGGGTCAGGCTGTGTCAGGATCAGAGCGGAGGAGAACAAGTCCTTCCGGCATTGGAAGGCTGTGGCGGCTTCTGTGGACCATACATATATTGGGAGAGGTGAGGCAGGTGAGAGGCATGACGACTGTGCTGTAGTTGGGGATGAACCTCCTGTAGAAGTTAGCAAACCCCAGGCAGGTCATTACAACTAGAGGGAGTTGACCATTCTACCATTGCTCTCACCTTGGTGGAGTCTGCCCGAATCCTGCCTGGCTTGACGATGTAGCCCAGAAAGGTAATCGTGCATTGGTGGAATTTTCATTTCTTAGCCTTCACGACGAGATGATTCTCAAGAAGTCGTGCGAGCATCTGCTGCATGTGGATGACATGCTCTGAGAGGGATCAGGAAAAGATCAGGATATCATCAAGCTAAACAAAAACGAACCTGTTGGTGAAGTCCCGGAGCACGTCGTTAACCAGGGCCTGGAAGACAGCAGCAGGGGGCATTGGTTAAGGGTATTACCAGGTATTATAAATGCCCCATAGGCATTTTGAATGGTGTCTTCCATTCCTCGCCCTCCCAGATGTGCACCAGGCACTGTGGAGGTCCAGCTTGGTGAAAATGTTAGCTTCCTGTAGAAGTTCCAAAGTAGAGTGAAGGAGAGGTAGGTACCAATATGCAGCATACCACGCAGGAGATCAGAGTAGAGGTAGTGTTCAAAAAGGTGCAGTTTATTTACAAAATAAGTGCTGCCACAGAAGTGCTCGTGTGTAAGTCCGTGAGGGCCGTGGGTGGCAATCCGTGACGATCTGGTCCTTGGTGCGGGGAGCAACTAAGGTGTACAGTTTCTGTGCGAGCGTGAGTGAGCTAGGTGGAATCCCGGAAAAGCGCAGGCTGATCGACAAGGAGAGGCGGGGTCCAATACGCAGCAGCAGACTTGAAAAAAAACAAACACACAAAGCGAACACTAAACACTTAAAAAAGTTTCTTATAGACTACTTACTGTTCGCTAAGGAAACCATGATTATCCAGCATTTGCACACTGATGAACCAGAAACACTCTGAGCCGCTTCTTAAATAGGAGCATGCTGATTGCTCTACGCAATCTGCAGGTGCACTGGTTAGCGAGCCGCTGCAATCTATTGGCTTTCTGGGAAGTGGCCATTCCATCGCCGCAAGATGCTGCCAAAACTGTGAAAAAAGCATAATACACACTACACCACAAACTGAAAATAACTGAGTGAATCCCTTCACAGGACACAACCAGTAACAGTTAGATATTGACATAAACTGTATGTATCTATAAAAAAATATGCTGCACTTATAAGAATGTATATTTGCCAAGTATGTGAACATGAAATTTTTCGTTTTCAAATACAGCACATATTCGTTGTGCATTTATCAACATACTGCATATGATCCTATATGGGTAATGCGTGTATGCTAATATATGAAAGAAGGCGAACTGGCACTTAAATGAGTGTTTTTGTGTTACTCATATTAGGTTCATACATATTATAGCATTTTTTCTATTTATTGAAAAATCTACCTATTAGCCAACATGACATTTTAAACAGCTTGCAAGGAAACAACAATATTTATGTACAGTCTGTGTTAAGATTGACTATTTTTTTATTATCTAATATAATTTTACATTGTGTTTGATATGTTAAAACCATTTTATTGAAAACATTACTTTACATTTGAAGTTTGGGGTGAAGTGAACGTATGCACTCCTGAATGCTTAATTAGACATGACAAAATGTTCTCTCTATCCACTACAATTGGAAATTATGAAAGTAACTGTAATTTAAAGCTTATCCAGTTGTCAGTTGTTCTAAATGTTGTAGTTTAATAGTGTATTTTAAACATGCGTTTATGTATAAATGTCCATTTCAAACAATATATACTGAGATGTCATACAGGGGACCATGTGCTACTGAACATATGTAATTTGCAGTTATTGTATTTTATTTTACATTGTAATATTGTTAATTACAATATGTGTTTACATTTCAATTAGTTTTCAACATTTATGGAGAAATTGGTCATTAGTTACATTATAAATGTATATAAATTTTCTTAGGCAACATTTTTGGTTAGATTTTTTCCTCTTTTTTAGCTCATCTTCAAATGAATAATATACCATTGTAGTGGTGAAAAAGAGACACACATGGCTGTATTACTTCATGCAACAATAGGTTTATTAATGCCATAGTGCAAGTTACCTGTTACCATTCATGAATGCAGTATTATGTGTGACCTAGTGACCACAGTAAAATTTGGTGAACATTTCCATAGTTTGCATTTATGTTTGCAAATATATAAGTAACGCACATATGAGAGTATCTAAAAAGCCAATATACAATATTTAAAGTATATTATTGTGAGGCTTACACATGTACTGTACGTTGTACATATACAGGTAGTCCTCGGGTTACGACGGTCTCGAGTTACGACGTTTCGTGGTTACAACGCATCTCCCATAAACGTCGTAACCACGAAACGTCGTAACTAGAGACCGTCGTTACGTCGTTACGCTTACACGGTACACGGCTACGCGGCTCGTTTTTTGATAATTACTGTGTTAGGATAGGTGTTAGGATAGGATAAGTGCTTACAGTATGTTATTTATGATGTTATTTATGTACAGTATGTACGTGTGTTCCGACTTACACCGAAAATCGGTTTACGACGCCACCTAGGAACGGATCTGCGTCGTAAGTCTATGACTACCTGTATATGTGGGGAAACAAACTGACATACACTGCAAACACAGGGGCAAGATGCAAACTTCTGTGTTATACACTTATGAGGTCTTGATCATACTACAGATGCAGTTATGCATAATACACTGTTAATAAATCTACCTGCAATTTCTGTTGATGTTTGATCCAATTAATTTTCTGCAAAAGTCAAATAACACCAGTTTTTTTCTTACTTGAAGCTTTATGTTACATATAGTCTGTTCAGTCTGTCTTTTACTCACTACTAGTAACATATTAAAAATAAAGCACCTACCCCCAGACAAAGTGACCCCCCCCACCACCACTACCCTCCCACCCACCAACCCACACACACACACACACACACACACACACACACACACACACACACACACACACAAACACGGTGGCATTTTCCCCTAGTCCATCCAGAGATCTGACTGAAAACTGAAGGAAGATAAAGAGATCTAAATGTCAGCAGGGAGTTTGGCCGCCTACCCCATTGCTCATCCAGAATACTGTGCTCTTGCTAGAGGGCTATATTAAGAGATGATACCCTTGCAGGGGGCTGCTTGTAGAAAGATCTGCACCTCTCAGAAGCTGAGGTAGGGGATGACCCTCCAAATCAGGAGTAATCTCCCTCCACTAGGTTCTGCCTGCTGAGGACATACACTCACTCATTACAGCTCTGTTAAAGCAGGTTGTGTTTCATCTATCCTACTGATATATATCTCTATCTGTCTTCATATGTTGCACACACACACACACACACACACACACACACACACACACACACACACACACACATCCTTGGTAACCTAAAGCAAGCATTGTGTACTTTGCATTGATATAAAAGCATTGCTATTTTGTGAAAATGCACTTTTGATTGTTAGGAGCCAAATCCTGTGGGAACTGCATAAAAATAACACACACACACACACACACACACCACAGTATCTCGTTAATGCCTCCTTAGTTTCTCCTAGACAAAGGTGTGATCAAATGGAAAGAAAAAACAGACTTACTAAAGTCTCCTCTATCTTCCCTTGAGCTGAAGGTCTCCAGTAATCTCACGTCTCACATTGAAATTTAGAGTTCTCAGTAAAGTCTCTCATTGTTCTGAGATCTGCCAACATGATGATTGTCGTGTTTTTGTTTTTTTTTTCTGTTTGTTTCTGGAAAAAAAGACCAAGTAATTAAATAATGGCAAAGCAAGACCATAGCTTTATAGCTCTGTGATTAACAATGTTTTTTTCTTAACTAAAATATTCTCTTAGGGAATTTTGGTGGCACAGCAGTCTAACACACAAGTACACCACCACAAGTTCTCAGGTCCAAGTCCTGGAGGTGTGTTCTTGCTGTGTCGAGTGCCACATGCAGACACAACTGGCTGTGCCTGAGGAAGAGGAGGTCACTCAGGGAATCACCCAACAGCACTGCAAAAGAGACCCCTTCTCAGCCCTATGATAGACTATCATTCTGTGCAAGGCATACTAACACCTCTGCTCTGTGTTCTCTGGGGACAGCCACCGTATCAGGAAAAAGCAAGATTATACATGAAAAAAAACAACAAGAAAAAAAAACAATACAAAATAAATACAATTTATATTGTATAAGTTGTATAAAACAAAAGTTAAAAAAAAACTGAATTTGAACAGACATCCATTACTGTACTTGATCACATTTAATACTTAGCAAATAAATACATTTCACTTAATTGTCAATCATCAGTATCATGCACCTTCTATGTATCTGTTGTAGCAATGTGTAATGTTAAAAAAAGTGTTAATTTGTGACAATGTTGATTAATTTTATTTAATGATGGCACCAGTCACACCAAGAAACATTCCAATTTGTCTGTGCATCTCTGAGCATGCTGTGTATTGCTGAATAGTGTTTACTGATTCTGAGTCATGACTATCATTGGAAGGTGGCTCAGGTAAGAGGCATTGTCTTGAAACAGCAGTTTCTGAGATTGTAGTTTCGAACTCCAGACTCGGCTTGCAGGCAGTGAACTTGACATTCATTCATTCTTTTTCATATCTGTTTAATAACATGTATTGGCCTAAGTGGCAAAAAATAATAAATTCTCGGTTCTCATCGATGCTTGGTACTCGGTGCACTTGCTTAAACTTGTATGAGTTGAGCCGTGTGACTCATTTCAGCTGAAATTCGATTCATGATTCATAAGACAGTGATTCAGATTCACAATAGTTCTTGCTCATTGAAGATCTCCGCTATTTTTATCATGTTTTTATTTATTTCAACATCTACAGTACTGTATTTTTAGTGTAAATAAGTCTCCATGGGTACTAAACAGTTTACTATTGACAGCCAACTGAAAGGGAAACAGGAGCTGAATCCTTCAGATCACAGACTGCAGTTAGCATTAGCAGCTAAACTGGCGTCCTGGAGTACAACATTACAATAAATGTTTTGCTGAAATTACTTTTCACTTTCAATTCATTACTGACTAAATTACATGACTGTAGGTTAATGTAAGTGTTTTAAACATTAACTTACTTATAATTATTTATCATAGGCTCCGCTGTGATACAATACAGACTTCTCTATCAAACACTCATTAAACTCTTTAAGATACATGTAACTTATGATGAATTTGTTGGAACATATCTCCATCGTAAATCAGGGAGCACCTGTACAATGCAACTCCATTAATGCATATAATGCCTTATACTGTGTGGATTTTCTGGGGTCTGGAACAGATTTCATTCAATTTACATTATTCCTTAAGGGAAAACTTTGCTTGGTATGTGTCTATTTTGGTTCTCAACAAGCCTTCTGGAACAAATTAACAATGAGAACCGAGATACCACTTTACATGACTATCTATAATATTTTGTCTCATTTTTTAAACTGGGTTTTAGTACTTGTATGAAAATCCAATAATATTTTAGGTCACATATATGCAGAAATATTAAAAAAATTAACAACTTTCAAGCATTACTGTATATTAATTATTCAAGAAATATTATAGTTCAGTCTTACTTAACATGCACTGTGCAGAAATCTCGTTGATTTCTTGCAAGCAAATTCTACTAATTAAATGTATAATGGTTGCTAGGTAGATGTTAAAGTGCCCAGTCAATAATTGCAGCCTCTATGAAATGCTATAATATGTTGGAACCATATAAAGATATGCTATGATATGTTGGAACCATAGAAAGTGTATACTGTATGTGCCATTTTGGCATCTATCATATAATAGCACACATTCAGTACCCATATAGGATCATATATAATCATAAATAGATGACATATATGTGCCATATTTGAAAATGACCAATTCCAAATATGTTTGCATCTATGGTACATATTTGTTCATATAAGTACAACATATACTTTATATATGTAAAATACATACAGTATATGTCAATATATAACATGCACGTGGATCCATATCTGGCCACGTCATACATTTCTGCATGGGTGTATTTGCTGGAACTAACATACACAGCTGTGCTTATCCTAGTGGCCAACTTTGCCTAATACACACTGTTCTGAATCAGTTCTTTTAAATCTGTGTGGCCCTAGCCAATAACAAACATCTGTGTGCTCATTTATACAGAAGGTTGCATTCAATACCCTCCTTTAAGTGTGTAGGTCTGTCAAATAATGTTGTCTGAACTGTAGTCTGAAAAGATTTGGCAATGTTTAAGCAATGGCAACAGTACTGCATTGTCCTCTGGCTCAAAATAGTTCTGGATAGGCAAACGGATAAATAAATAAATACTGCAGGGTAGAACTTATTGTTCTCTTTCTCTCAGTGGCTAAACCACATTTGTTTTATTACTGGCAGCCTTCACCTTTTTCTTTCTTAATACATCTTTCATGCTGGCACTGAAATAACCTTCCAGAAACAAGAGGTGGGAAAAGAGAAAGGTGTGATTGAACAATATATAAAGAAACAGAATTGTACACTATGTATGGTGTAACAATTTACTGATTTAAATTGCTTCATTAGCTTTAATAATTATCACATAGCTATACTTGTCTGAATGAATCAACAGCTATTTGACCTCCACTACAGCTCAGATTTGTCTAATATGGTCTTACACAATAGTGATAAGAACTGTATCTAACAAGAAAATGTGCATTTCATTCCATATGACTTGGTAAATTTGAATGACCCCTTTACATATATCAGGCAGGTTCTAATGAACCATCAGACACACTACTACTATTTACATTAGTGAAGCTTAATTTCACACGAGTCAGTAATTCTGTAGGATTCTATAACAATTTCAGTGAGGTGAAACATTTTTACCTTTTAAATCGACTCTCAATCAAATTATAGGTATGCACCGTTTAATGTCTGCATTATGTTGTGTGAAACAGGATACTGACGAAAATGGACTTTGACGAGACATTACCATAGTCATATTGTCTTTTTAGGCTACTGTAATGTAAACGTAAAGGGTATTTTCACAAGGAAACTGCGTGCAAAAGATAAAACTGAAAACATTAGTGGAATGCTATTATCTATTCAGTGTCCCTAATGCCATCGTGTCTGAAGTCTAAACTGTTTCATACATGCTAACCGTTTTTTCAATTAATGGAAATGCACAATAGTTATAGAAAATACAGTAATACACTGGTATGATCTTGCCGTGACACTTAAGAGGATAGTATGATGTACCTGACACTTTTGTTTAACGGAAGCAAAAAATGGCATTGATAGACAGAAGAATCATGAAAACAAACACAGAAGATCCGCCAGATGATTGAAATGAAACCAATGTGAAACCAAAGATTCAACGAGTGCATGATAAACCAGTTATATTTAAATGATATGTAATTATGTATACAATCAATTGAAATTACCAGTAGTTTTGGTTATTGAGTGAGTGGTCCGCTCACATTGTGTTTCTCTGGCAGACAGAACAAAGTGACTGTGCATCTCTGCACGTGATCAACAATCAACTTCTATATCCGATCTCATATCCAAACTTACCCCCCCCCCCCCCCCCCGCACTCCCTCTCTCTCCTTCGTGCCATCCATCTGTAGGCCACGGCAACCCCAAGCTTGACCAGAAAATCTGCTCTCATTGCTCAATCCTGGTACGAATCATTTGTTGGCAAACACCTGATACATTCATGTTGAATACTTTCCAGGCCAAATGGCCACAGACCACCGATTCTGCAGACCTCAAATGTCGAGAAACTGAACACTGTCCAAGAGTGCGCTCCCGCTAATTCGGCCCATCTGCTTTTTTCAGGGTTAAGAATCCACCCGCTGGTAGCAGTCACACTTTGGTTTAGGATTCGGCCGTGAGTGGTATTATGTCAAGTCTGTCCCTGACTAAGAATTTACTCTGTCCAGCAAAGACATGATATGGAGGATATGGATTGGACTATAAGATTGGGATTGTACCTGATAGCAAGAGCTTTCACAGTTTTCTACATAATGTAGTTGAGATGTCATATATGATGTCACATATTTACTTCTGTATATTTGCACTGGTGACTATGTAGCTCAGTAAGTGAAGCTTGTGTGTGTGTGTGTGTGTGTGTGTGTGTGTATGTGTATATAGATATGCATTCACTGCACTGTACCGCCTCTCCTCAATATATGAATCCCGTTGCACACCCATCAGGTATTTATAACCCGGTCATTCTCATGCAACTCCATCTGCAGGAGCCTGTTGTTACTACCACCTTAAACCTGCAAGGCGACTAATGTTTTTGACTAATTTTTTATTTGATACTCCGGGGAGTATCTATATACTGTATTAAAATGAAGCCTCCATTGAAAGGTCTGTCCAGCAACAAATATTTTGTCCTGGCTGTCCTTTTTGTCATTGTGCTACAAGAGCCGTACTGTGCTTGCAAACTAGGCTGATCTTTCTCGCTGTCCAATAACCTGTCACAGACTGAAAAAGAGATGGGGAGAGAGAGAAAGAGAGAGCAGAACATTTTGCAACTGCCAAGGATGAAAAAAGCCATTCTCGGATGAGGAAATGCCATGTTGTAGTACAGAAGAACAGAAAGATGAGCTATCTGTGAATGTTCACACTGAATAAAGCACCAACTTGACTGGCTCAGTTCTACACACTTTTGTAAACACTTTTGTATATATACAGCTCAGCATCAACCTGTGTCAGACTTGTAAATGACAAATCAATCAGCAAATGAAGCAATGAAGCGTTTCTGAGTTTACAACGACATGCTTTATGTGACACAGATCATATCTCACCTGCTTCCTGATTACATGTGCTTGTCATCTGTTGATTAATTTGAGTGTCATATTTATTTTCTTCCAGGGCCTGTCAGCATCATAGTATAAAGCTGGGCTATATGTGAGAGTAAAAAGAAAATCATCTTTGTGTGGGAATTTTAAAATGATAATTAAAAATACAGGCCAGCCTCATTATCCTGCCCCCCGTTATCTCACCAACCTTACCTCTAGCCACCTGTGATGGCAGGACAGATTTCCCTCCATGCATTTTACCTAGAAAAGCCGCCAACCTCGCCTCTTACTCTCACCAAGCTTAAAATGTGACAAATATCCTGCCAGCAAAGAAATTCTACCCGACTTAGATGCCATATTTCAGACTGCCAGTAGTTGGAACTTTAATTCTACTTTACACTTGAAACACCGGATGAAGTACATCCCCTGTCTGTTATCAGAGATGTTATATAAGGAGAAGACTGGTCACTGGTCACTGGAAATATGAATGGGAATGTAGTACAGAAGCTTCACCCTATCATTCGAAAGAACCAATCAGCATATTACTAAATGTTTCTTGGGGGGCAAGTCTTGGCCCCTTTGTAGTGGTGGGACGCGCATGAGCAGTAGTCAGAATATCCTTAAAAATTGTTATTTGAACCCCACAATACAAGTAAGTTATATCATTTTTGTCAGATTATACCAGCGATTCTAAATATGCATTTTAAAAGTTAATTTCTATTTCAGTTTCGAATATATAGGTTTCTCTCCATTCAAAGAGATAAGAGTCTGGTCTTATATGGCTGGAAATAACTGCCCAGTGGTGTTACCAATATGGGGGCGGAGTGAACAGACTTATCTTATAATGACTTTGCTGTTATTCATCTCAGATTGGACCTCCTGTGCAATCGTCAGTCATGGACTTAAATTTGTGTAAATGAATAGAAACTGTACAAGTGTATTTACATTGTAAGTGTGATTGTACAATCATGCAGGCTGCTCAATAAAACACATTATGTCACCATCAGGTATGATTTGGTCTAGTTTTTTTGTAGCCTTGTTAAGTTGCCAAACCCGCCTCTCACCAAAAAATAGACATGGACGAGATAACGAGTTTAGACTGTACATTCAATATGTCTATGTTAGTAAACATAAAAAGGTCATCCAATTATTACACCTAGATTATGTATTTTTACATTTACATACTCTCACATACAACCCTAGACAGGGCGCCAATCAAGGATTACATAATTTTCCTTATTTGTTCTTGAATGAATACATCCAACATTGTGCACTTGAGTTTGTACAACTTTGATTATTCATCTAACCCTAGTATGATTTCACAATATTAAAAGATTCCAAAACATCTTGTGATGTTACTGAACGCTTGGTCAGTTCTGTCTTTAAGTAGCTCCATAAATGCTCAATGGGGTTTAGGTCAGTTATCTCTCCATATAACTGTCAAAATTAACACTTTAATGCAAATTTTTAATGACGCATTATGTAACAGTAACAATATTTTGGATACATTCACATTTGAAGTACTCGAAGTTATGGGCTGTGTCTGAATTGGTCTATTGATCACTATTCCCTAACTTCTACATGCCATGAACAGATAGCCAGCCTTGTAACAGTGTTGTAAACTATTTTGGGTCTGTCCTTACATTTATTTAATATGTGCAACAGCAGACACTGTTACATAAACACTCAAGAGACATATAGTACAATGCCCTTATTTTTCAGAGCCTCGTCCATGTTTCACATCTTCTGAAGGCTTCTTAGTTCCCTGCTCTTCTGTAATACCTACTCATGTCATAAATACCACAGGAAATACACACGTAAGTTACAGATTCCTATTCCATAATATGCTTGTGTGTGCGTGTGTGTGCGTGTGTGTGTGTGTGAGAGAGAGAAAGAGTAGGAGCACACTGGGTAAACAAACAAAACAAAACAAAAAATCACTGTTTGGCAGTCAGTGTTGAGACTATATATATACACACACACACACACACACACACAGGTATGCATTCATATATATATATATATATATATATATATATATATATATATATATGATATACACTTGTGTATATATATACATATATCCAAAGACCACTTTATTTCAATTACAAGTACGTTTAATCTTTCATGCTATTATCATATGGCAGCAGTGCATAAAATTATGCAGATTCAGGCCAGCAGCTTGAGATAATGCTCACATCAACAATCAAAATGAGGGAAAAATTTTATTTCAGTGAATTTGACTGTGTATTGTTGGTCCCAGGTGGGTTGATTTGAGTTTTTGTATAATTTTCATGCAAAACAGTCCCTAGAGTTTACTCAGGATGGGGAAATCAAGGAACAAAAACACTTCCAGCGAGTGGCAATGCTGTGAACAGAAACTTAATGTTAATGAGAGAGGTCAATAGAGAATGACCAGGCAGGTTTGAGATGACAGAGATGTTTTGGTAACTCAGATAATCATTCTGTACATTTGTGGTCAGCAGAAAACCATCTCAAAATGCACAGCACACCAAACAGAATACTATGTAGGGTTCCACTTTTGTCAGCCAAGAAAAAGGAAGCTGAGCCTTCAGTGGGCAAAGACTCACCATAACTGGACAGTGAAAGGCTGGAAAAATGTTGCCTTGTCTGATAACTCTATTTCTGCTAAAGTGCATACATGGTAGAATCAGAATTTGGTGAATCCATTGGAACAGGCTGCCTTATTTAAATCACAGAGCCTAGTTGAGGTGGAGTATTAGTGTGTGAAATGTTTTCTTGACATTTTGGGCTTGTTGATGCCAACCAATCGTCACTACATAATGCCAAAGCCTATTTGTGTGTTGTTGTTGATGTGCATCCACTCATGGTCACAAGTTACCCGTCTTCTAATGGCTACATGCAGCATGATGACACACCATGTCACCATGCAAAAATAGTCTCAAAAAGTGGATTCATAAACATGACAATGAGTTCTTCAGTGTCATTTTAAGTTACTGGCTCTGAATCCAAAAGAATACCTTTGGTTGTGGTAGAATGAAAGATTCACAGCATGAAAAAGCAGCTGAATGCTCTAAGGAAGCTATGTGATGCAACTATGTCAACATGGAAAAGAATCTCAAAGAACTGTTTCCAACATCTGGAGGAATCTAATCCATGAAGAACTGTGATTGTTTTGAGAGCACAGGGAGAGTGTACAGTTGGAGCCTAGTGTGTACTAGTCTGAGACCACTAGTGAAAGTGCTTGTTTGGATCTTTGTGGAGATTCATGCTTCAGAGGGTAATGACCTAAAACCTAAAACAGAGGGTGATGACACACCTAAAAGCTTTATAACAATTATTTGAATATCAAAGAATATCAGGGATGCTGACTGTCTTCCACAGTCACCTGACTAAATCCTATCAAGCACTAGAGGGACAACACAACATGCTCTCTGGAATATTGTGAAATCACGCTGGTATAACATAGATGATCATATTTTGTGAAGTCCATGGCTCCTCAAGTGCACACTGAAGTTGTAGCAAAAGGTGCATATACTAAGTATTAATAGAGATTATATTAGTAAAGATTAGTAGATTTATTATTATTATTAGTATTATTATTACTAGTAGTAGTAGTAGTAGTAGTAGTATTATATGTGGTGTATACTGTATATGATCTCTACACAAACCCTTAAATCCATCAATCCTTAAAGCCAACAATAGTTTCTCACTGACTCTATAAAGTAATTGTGCATTATTCTGCAGTTCTAAGCCTAACCTCATTAAGTATGTAATTGAATGAAATGAGCACTGTCCTTCTTTAACCCTAGGAGATCATGCTGGTAATCTTGCTTTCCCTGAGGCTGGATCGTTCAGTGAGAAAAGCCTCACGCTCCATGAGGTGCAGGTGAACCTGTAAAGACTGCTTTATCTTTTGCTTATCCGTCCTAAAGCACTGAAAGGGAATGTCCTGGTTGATGGGTAATACTACTTCCAGAAGGAAGGAAATTACACATTCTGCTTTTCTTTCCTGAGGAAGGACACTCTTGTGTGACATGGGGAAAATGCTCACTTGTTGCTGCTTTTAAATGCAGTCAGTTCATTTTAACCACATAAATGGTAGTTCCATAACTGTAGCATTAGTGTTGATATTTTCAATTGTACGATGGTGTGATATGGTCCAAAAGTACACATCATGAATTTACAATAATTAGTCTACTCTTATTGACAAAAAGCAGTAGCACTGACACTACTATTTAGAGTAGTAAAATGTAAAACCATAATCAGTATCAGTTATTAGGACTATTTGTATTGTGTGTGTGTGTGTGTGTGCGTGCGTGCGTGCGGTGAGCTACACCTAACTAACTAACTAACGAATTAGAGTGAAAGGATAAGTACATTTGTCACGACGGGGCTTACAGGGCAAATAGGAGACGAGAGCAGGTTCAAGGGTTATCACCATGTTAAATTTATTCAACAGGCTGCTAGCTTAAAAACAACATATACAGGCTCGTAGCTCAGGAACAACGTAAACAGGCCTACCGTATTTACAATAATAAGCAGACTTCTACCGTAAATACCCCTAGAAGTGTGCCTTTCCGTGGTATGCACCTAAGCGGGCCTTACTGCGTTTATACACATATGCAGACTCTCAAGCCTGTAACAATATATGCGGACCTTCACGCATTTAACAACAAATGCAGAATATCACTGGGCTTACCGACGAACACGACACAACACCAGCGAACGCGCACCCTAGACGCGATCACAACCGGAATAAACACCGCCACCGTCAGACGGGAAGAATGACAAACTATTGATCCCCGTCTTGGGAGAGCTAGGACCCTGCCTAAATACCTGGTGATACACCTGAAAGTAATGCTAATCAGGGTCCTAGCTTCTCCTTCAGGTGCTCCGCAGTCCGACGGAGCACCGCACCTGTCCTTGTCCATATTGCCCCCCAGCGGCCTGGAAGAACAAATCAGGTTCCTGTCCTGGCGATCCGTGACAACATTGCAAAAAACTGTACAATTGAAAGGAGGCACTAGTACCCTGTTGGGACACCCCTAGCCTGGATACAAGAAGAGATACAGTTGGGGATGAAGGCAGACAGGAATGATAGTGCTCCCCAACACCTCCTAACAGGAAAACCTAGATAGCTGGCAGTTTGTCAAAATGAACATCCTGCTCAACAATCAGTCCAATAACGAGTCCCATTGTCAATTGGACGAAATGTTTTAGAGTATGTCATAGAGGTATGTCTATCAGGCAACAATCTCTCACCAAGAGGTACGCTACCCAAAATGTCAGGGCATCACCCTGTACTCATAATGCCCTGTGGGCGTCAAAAAGGCTGTTGAGGCCCCGGTAATCGATACACGGGCGCAGAGAGCCCTCCTTCTTGGCTACGAAGAAGAAGCCTGCCCCCGCCGGCGAGGAGGATGGCCGGATGAAGCCCTGCTGGAGTGCCTCGGTGATATACTGTCACATGGCCTCCTGTTCAGTGCGGCTCAGGGAGAAGAGTCGCCCCCGAGGAGGGGCTGTACCCGGCAGGAGGTTGATGGCGCAGTCATAGCCTCTGTGCGGCGGAAGGACTTGGGCCGCGCCTTTACTGAACACCACCCCCAGGTCCCTGTACGGTTCGGGAACGGCTGACAAATCGGGCACCGCCTGCCAAACCCGAGGCTGGCGATGGGGGGTGGACAGCGGGAGCAGGCAGGACTCCCGACATAGGGGGGACCAAGCGTAAACAGACCGGGTCTGCCAGTCGATCCGTGGGTTGTGGAGTAGCAATCACGGATAGCCCAGGACCAACTGGAGAGTAGGCGTGCGAGTAATAAGAAAAACGATTCTCTCAGAATGGAGTCCCGTCTCTATAGTGACCGGCAGGGTCCTATGGGTGACAGGCCCCCTACCCAGGGTCCAGCCGTCAAAAGCCCTGAGCGGCTGGGGACTGGAGAGGGCCTTGATCTGAAGGGGCAAACGTCGCACGAGGGCTTCGTCGATAAAATTGCCCTCGGCCCCGGAATCGACGTAGGCGGAGAGGCGGACCTGACCGCTTTCCCCCTGACCAAGAACAACCGGGAGGGTGAGCCCCGACAGGGGGCGAGTGGGTAGGCCCCAGCCGGCCCCCCTGAGCTCCATGGGCTCGGGAGCATCGGAACGGGTGGTGCGAGGACCAGTGGAGTTACGACCAGGCCACGGACCAATGGAGCGGTTACGGGGCCCTGCCCTCTCACGGGCCCATTGTCGCAGACGAGAGTCAATGGTCGTGGCGAGGTTATAAAGGTCGTCGAGCGTGGCTGGAGGATCCCGAACGGCCAGCTCGTCCTTCAGGGACTCGTTGAGCCCTACGCCCCCCTAGCGGATGGAAGAAGGTCCCTTTGGGAGCCTCAGCAAAGGCCTCTTTGTCCTCACAGGCAAGGTACCCAGCCTCCCACTGGGCTGTGGCCCAGGCCAGAGCCCGACCTGAGAGGAGGGAGATGATATAAGCCACGCGGGACCGAGGCGTGGGGAAGTGGGACGAGCGCAGCTCAAAAATGAGCGAGCATTGCATCAAGAAACCCCTGCAGCGCTCGGGTTCGGGCGACGGGGGAGTCCCCGGCGGGGCGAGGCGGAGGAGGAGCTGGAGGTGGCACGGGAGCAGGCGGGGGGGTGACCACCTGGAAGCCGGAGAGCTTGGCGGACAGCTCCTTGACCGCCTCGGTCAGAGCCGCAACCTACTGGGTGAGGAGGGTCAGTTGCTGCTCGTGACGCCCCAGGGTGACACCGTGGTGGTGGAGAATGGCAGCAGCTGGGGGTGGAGACCCCTCGGGGTCCATACTGGGCGCCCCTGCTGGGTCCATACTGGGCGCACTGTACTGTTACGGGGGGCCTGGGGGGCACACCAAAAGAAAAGGAAATAACGGACCCAAGTGTAGGGACTACCGCAAAAAGGCGGGAAATGGGAGAAAGAAAGCAAAAAGGATCCCTTCTGACGTGCACGACAGCTGCTGAAGACAGCCCGTCACAGGATTCGATGTCAGAGTCACTGTGTCCGGGGGCGGGAACGCTACCGCTGAACCACGGATATAGTGAACAACAGAAAGAGGGAACGGCTATGAGCCAACAGACAAACGAAGGTGTCGCTTCCTGGCGAACTCAGAAAAAAGAGGCTTTTAATAAACGTGGGATGGAACGCGAGAAACAAAAGAAAAGACGGGAAATAACCCGTCTTTGCTCTAAACAGAGCGATGGGGAATGGAGCACGCACAGCACTCTGAAACTGAGTGAACGCTATGTGTGTGCGTGGCTTCAGCGCTCTGCGTGTGAGGCAGAAGCGCTGTGTGTGTGTGTGGCCGCAGCGCTCTGCGTGTGAGGCCGAAGCGCTGTGTGTGTGTGTGGCCGCAGCGCTGGACTGCGCATGTGCCGGAGGGTTTCTCGAGCCAAGCGTGGCTAACGCGGCCGGCGCGTCTCTAGGATGGGAAGTAAGCGTTGCTACGCCCGGGGGAAGAAACGGAGAACTCATCCCGGGATTAACCAGGCCCAGAGCATTGCCGGAGGCTATGAGGCCCAGGAACGGAGCGATCGGCGTCCAGACGGGGACCACCGAAGCGAGCAATGGCCGCGGGCGCCTTCGGACAGCGGGGAAGAAAGAGGCAAGTGGCGTTACCCCAACTTTCCCTCACCTAACCTTCTAAGGCCCTAACGTTACCTCAAGGCTTTTGCCTTTACGGAATCCCGCCTCCTTCGCGAGACGGGGCCACCTCTCTCCTTAATCGGTAAAGACCGGGGGGTAACGGCGTGCAAAACGCTCTGAAAAGCCGGGTGTCTCATCTTTATATTTCATCTTTCAGCATTCCCGCCACTAGGGGCCGCCGCGGGACCGCCACACGTCGCGGTCGGCCCCTAGTGGTGGGAATGCGCCCCCTGATAGTATAACTGTGAAACAATTCATGGACAGTTCATAGTCAACCACGTTTACAGTTGTACTATGAAATTTGACAGCAGAACCAAGCTTTGGCAACCTACAAGTGTGAAGGATCTACATGTTCAGCTGCAATATATGTGGGAAAAATGTAAAACAGGATACCATAGGGAACCTGTATGCCTCCATGCCCAACCATATCTCATGTTGTATCCAAGCTAAAAACGGTCTAATAGGATACTAGATCCTCCGTTCAATTGTGCAGTTTAATAAATTCACTCTGATATTGTAATCACATACAAATATCATGATATTAACACATATAAAGCTTCTCACATATAAACTCCTTCTTAGTGAGTTATTTTTTTGTCAGTGTGTATATACAGTGTATATATATATATATATATATATATATATATATATAGCTTGCATTAAAAATTTATCGTTCTGGTAATATTTTGTGCTTTCGTTTTTTGTGCATGCATGTCTGTGTTCTGAACATGACTTGGCAGCCCTCTATCACAGAAGTTGCAATGAAATGTTCTGCTGTCACAAAGAAGATACAACATGATTAACATAATGCCATTGTATTATTAAACAGTAAAAAAAAAAATATTGTAAACTCACATGGCTGTCTAGTGATTTTTAATTAGAGCTTTTATTATAGAATATTTTTTATTAGAACTATTTCATTAGAGTGAAGCTAGCAAAAATATGGTTAATCACGAGTAACATGTTTCTAGTTCCGATCTCGCTCTGGTTTGATTACTATTTGGCTCCAGCATCCTTCCTTCAATAAACACCCTCGTCTTTAATTAATTAATGTAGAGTTTACTCATTTTTTTATAACTGATTGAATACAGCACCTCTGGATCCTATCCTAGCATAGTTGGACCTTTGGTGCTGGCTAGTCATCAATTCACCTTAGTACCTAGATAGAGGAAAGTAAGAAAGGGCTTTGATTGCATTGTTACGTAAGTGATTCTAGCCCAAATGATGAATTTAATTGAATGACTCTTTCAGAAGTGACAAAACCGACCAGCACATGATTTCTCTTAGCAGACCACCTTAAAAGAGAGCCCTTGCTTTTGTTATTCTAATAGCCCTTTGCTGCAGTCCAAATAGACAAACACACTCCATCCATGTGCTTTAAAGACAATGCCGGGTAGCTGTAGCTCAAAATCCCAATTTGTGAATGTTAATCTCTTTTTCCATGCTTCCGACTATTCTCTTTGTCTTTTGTCCCTGGGCCAAAGTCTTAGAAATCTGCCAAGTGAGGCAGCTTCATTCTGATAAGAAGCCAAGGGCCAATGGTGGGAGGGAGTTGTGTTGGAGTCACTCCCCAAATCTCCTGTCATGACAGTTTATTGATGTTTGAGTCACTGAGTGAGTGCTGGACAGATGCTCTCTGATTGATGTGACGGATGATTGCCTGCTTGTTCGAATGTCACTAACACACACACACACACACACACACAGAGGTCCAAAGCCTTCAGTGGAGAAACAGAGAGCGACAAGAAGGTGTCTTTTCATTTAATGAGAATGGGGGCCAGGGGGCAGGATGTCACACACTGGTTTCCTGGCACTGGCGCTTGATTGATAGAGTGGCCAAGAAGAAAAACAGGTTGAGTCGTTCATGATGGTAGCAGCAAGCTTCATTCTGGTTCACACACTAACAGGTGTAATAGCTGGATTTAAATAAATGTATATGTATTTGAATATGGTGCTTGTTTGGATCTGGGACCTGGCCGGATCACACATCACATGCAAACAAGATTGATTGTGTCTGAGGGAGAGGGGACTTTTACCTTTGAAACCTCTTATAGGGTGTTAAATTTATCCACTTTCATTCCTGCTAATTAAATTCAGGGTATCTGGCCTAAACAGGGCTGACAAGGCACAGTGCAGGACCAACCCACTCACCACCACCCACCACATTCATTCAGACTAGGACAATTTAGCAACACCGACTTACCTAACACATCTTTGGAATATGGAAAGAAACTGGTGGTACCTGGAGACACAACACCAACACAGATATATATATATATATAGATATAATATATATATATATATATATATATATATATATATATATACATATACATATACATACATACATATACATACATATATATATATACACACACACACACACACACACACACATGTATGTATGTATGTGTATATATATATACACACATACATATACTGCTCAAAAAAATAAAGGGAACACTTAAACAACACAATATAACTCCAATATAAAGTGTTCCTTTTATTTTTTTGAGCAGTATATATACAATATATATATATATATATATATATATATATATATATATCTCACTCCTGGCAGCTCCCGGCTTCGCCTTCATTTCTTCACAATTGCTGCGACGCTTGTGCCAGAGTTGGTCAGAATGGCTATGCTCACTCCAGAGGCGGTCACAATCCTGACCTTTGCTGCAGAGTCGGTCACGATGCTGACACTAGCTCCAGAGTGGGACACAACACCAATGATCACCTCAGAGTCGAACACATCGACGCTCACCCCAGAGTTGGTCAAGACAACATCAGTTCCAGAGTCAGTCATGGTGACTTCCATTCCAGAGTCAGTCACGGAGACTTCTGTTCCTGAGACAGTAATGGCTGCACCCACTCCACAGACAGTCACAGCAGCGCCCGCTCCCGAGACAGTGATGGCTGCACCCACTCCAGAGACGGTTCCATTTGCGCCAGTTTCAAAGACAGTTCCGGTTGTGCCCGCTTCAGAGACAGTTTCGGTTGTGTCTGCTTCAGAGACAGTTCTGGTTGCGCCCACTCCAGACACTGTCATGATGGCACCCAATCCTGAGACATCCTCGGTGGCATCTGATTCTGAGAGGGCTGCGGCAGTGCGTGATCCCGACCTCAGTGGTGTCCGATCCTGAGATGACCTCCATTCCAGAAAAGATCGACAGCAACCCCGATCGCCAGCATCACGCCCCAAGGCCAAACCCTGTTTTCCCCTTCACTCATCTCCATGGTAAGCAAGCTGCACTTCCTTGTCCACAGTTCTCCCGTGGGTCACGTGACTCCAGTAGACCAAACCGGGACTCTCTGCATTGCTAACTGAACACAGCTGGGTAGCACTGCTTATAAACTCGACTGTTTGAGAACTCCTTTGTGAAGTATTGTCTCAGTTCTGCCCGAGCGTACCGAGTACTTTCCATAGATACACGTATATGTATAGTATAAGTTTACCAGCTTGAACAGACATGCAGAATGATGATGCTATAGCTAATTACAACCCTTTAAAGAGAGTTGTCATTTTAGCTTCTTTAAGTCCCTGAGAACTCCATCCAAGCAGAGTGCTTGGCTGGATAAAAATGTGTACAAAGTGTTGTATGAATAAAAGATACATTTATTTGATGCTACAACAAAAGGATTCTGGATAGAAGCCACATTAGAAGTGCAGTCTTTATGATAATTTTGAGTGAATAAGTCTGTTGATCTATGATCAACACGTTAACGCTTGTATCAATGGACAGACAGATTTAACTGGACATCAGCAAAGCCTCCACCCTATACATCCTGACTAGTATCGGACACCACAAGCAATAATATTTTATATGTTGCCATGCAACTCATGCTCATGCAAAATGTAGCCTCAAACAAACATTAGCCCCACTAGCCCTCTATCTCTGCTGTTGCTATGCAATAAACAGACCCACAGCATGAACGGAGCTCAAGAGGTTGACAAAACCCAGACCATCTGGACTTTGTGTGTGGTGTGCCTGGCAGAGATTGTTAAAATCAGAGAGATAAAAGTAGGACAGTGATTTTTTGGACAACTTGCTAGCAGCATGAAGGTGTTAGCAGCTCCACTACAGTGGTTCTTATAATAGTGTGGATAATATTCTCCACTTCTCTCATTCTCTCATTGGTGGGGAGTCCATGTAATGATTTCCAAATTCAAAATTCAGCTAAAGTTTGAATATGCATAGTAAACAATTCTTCAGTAAAAAAAAAAAATTAAAATAAAAAATGCCCTCTAGATATACCACATCCCCTTAAGTTTTGTCAATAGATATTTCAGTGGGGTGCACCCAAATGCAACTACAAATGACAAATGTAGCATGTACAAATGTTCTTATGTATAGTCTACAGCAAGGGCTTTCAAAGTCTAACACTGTGGGCCCCCCAGAGAGCATAAAATCTACTTTTGGTTACCCCTACTTCAGTGGGAAGAATCATTATGATGAGGGGATGCACTGCAGACAGGAACAGCGGTACATGTGTTTAATCATGGTCAATGTGGAAAATTCACAATCACGTTATCATACTACCTATCAGGGGTCACTCTTTGGCCGCTAATGGCCAGTGTTTGATCCCACATGGAGACATGAGCGCCGGCAGCGCGATCGCACGTTCATCAGCCGTTCCCGGGCATTTAACGGTTAAGTGGCGACACCTGTTGTTGAGCCCATATAAAAACACCTTGTGGGCTCACACAGTGTCGCATCATTGGTTTCACTCGCTTCGGCAGCCCTACGCTACACACACGCGCGCTCTGCTCTGCCCCAGCTCGTAACACTACTTCCATTTGCTTGGTCCAGATTCTTTCTCCTCTCTCTCTACATACCACAAATCGATCCATTCCCCACATATTCATTAGCTATCTTACGTGTTAGTTATTTATATTTCCTTTTCTCATCTTCTGCCTAGTGATGCATACTCCTGCATACTGATGATCTGACATACACCCCTCCACACTTTGAAAACCACTGATCTACAGTATGGCTGGGCAGTAAACACCAAACTCACCAGTCCATTAAGCTTATTTCAAAATAGAAATCCATCCTCCTGCTTCATTTTTTTCATAAACATCCATTCCTGCATTTCAGACCTGAAACATATTCCAAAAATGTGTAAAGAACATTTTTAGGGACAGTAAAGCATTTACGCAATATTTAAAACCTGGGGAAAAAACCCCAGGAAAAAACAGCTTTTATAAGCTACAGTGACAAGTATTTATGCAACCACCCCTTATATCTGAGTAATAGCAACATCTGGCAGCTTCATCAGGATGCCAAGCTGACCCTTTTACAGTCCAAATGAGCTTGATCAGGAATGGTCTTGTGGAGGAGTTAGCAGCCAAGAAAGCAATTTTTCAGAGGAAGAATAGGGTGAAAAGGCTAAGATATGATAAATATAGCAAAGATTGGAATCAAGATGAAAATGCATATACTGTATATATGTGTATCAAATTTTCACACAAATCCTAAAAGTAGATAAAGAGACTCCAGTTAAACAAATGAGACAAAAATATTATACTTGGTCATGTATTTTTTGAAGAGAATGATCTAATAATACATATTAGTGAGTTGAAAAAGTATGTGAACCTTTTCCCCCCGCCCCTCTTGACTTGGCCATTCCAAAACATTGACTTTGTTCTTCTTTAACCATTCTTTGGTAGAACTTTTGTGCTTAGGGTCGTTGTCTTGCTGCATGGCCCACCTTCTCTTGAGATTCAGTTTATGGACAGATGTCCTGATGTCCTGAATCTCCTCCATTTTTACACAGTCTGGCTATGGATTGCTAGAGTTCAAACTCTTTATAGATGGTTTTGTAAACTTTTCCAGCCTGATGAGCATCAACAACTCTTCTTCTGAGGTCCTCAGAAATCTCCTTTGTTCGTACCATGATACACTTCCACAAACATGTGTTGTAAAGAGCAGACTTTGATAGATCCCTGTTCTTTAAATAAAACAGGGTGCCTACTCACACCTGATTGTCATCCCAGTGATTGAAAAAACCTGACTCTAATTTCACCTACAAATTAACAGCTAATCCTAGAGGTTCACAAACGTTTGCCACTCACTAATATGTAATATGGATCATTTTCCTCAATAAATAAATGACCAAGTATAATATTTTTGTTTCATTTGTTTAACTGGGTTCTCTTTATCTACTTTTAGGAGTTGTGTGAAAATCTGATGATGTTTTAGGTCATATTTATGCAGAAATCTAGAAAATTCTAAAGGGTTCACAAACTTTCAAGCACCACTATATATACAACCTTTGTGACATGGTGCACAGAGAATGGGTAAACTGAAGTTATAAAGGGATGGACATGTTCAACAACTATACTCAGGTACTGTATGCTGTGCATTCAGAGATGCTCTTTTGCTTACCTTAGTTGTAATGAGTTGTTATTTGAGTTACTGTTGCCTTTCTATCAGCTCAAACCAATCTGGCCATTCTCCTCTGACATTTGGCATCAACAAGGCATTTTTGCCCGGAGAACTACCACTAACTGGAAGTTATTATATTCTTGTCTGTCTCTGTGTAAACATGTCACATGAGCATAGAATGTCACTAGCTCATTTTTCACATTTTGATTTGACTCTTGTTTGGTTGTTTACTATTGTGTTTGATACTTGTGATTCTGGATACTGTCTTTATGCACATTCTGAACTTGATCATCACTGTTGCTCCTTTGATTTCAGGTGATGGTTTTATACAGTATATCTTTTGTGTGGTCTTCATGGCTGTGTGTGATGATGGTCATTGTTGGTAATTTTCTTCCCTTATTTTTGCCAAATTTTTTTTTTCATTCCATTCCTGCATTGGGACATTACAACCATCTGGTCTACAACAATGTTTAGCTAGGTGTTATGCATCAAATTTAATAACCACATGAATGTCTGGACCAAGGGTTTCCCAGCAAAACATTAACCAGAGCACCGCACTCCCTCCACTGGCTTATCTCTTCCCACAGTGCCTGCACAGTGCATGTTTTTACTCCTGAACATTTCTAAAATGTTCAGCATTTCAACTATGAGAACCAACTGTTCACTTGCCTTCTAATATATCCCAGAGCTTAACATGTGCTGTTGTAACGAAATAATCAACATTTGTTATTCAGTGTGTATTATTTTAATGTTTTAGATGATCAGTATATACACTCACTACTCACTTTGTTAGGTACATTATTTATTTTCAGCTGCCCCTTAATGCAAATATCTAATCAGCCAATCACATGGCAGAAACTCAATGCAGTAGGCATGTAGACTTGATCAATATGACCTTCTGAAGTTCAAACCAAGCACCAGAATGGAGAAGAAAGGTGATTTAAGTGACTTTGAATGTGGTGTGGCTAGACAAGTCAAGTCAAGTCAAGTCAGACAAGGTGGTCTGAGTATTATTTCAGAAACTGCTGATCTGCTGGAAAAGTGTCCCTGAATGTGGAACCTTGAAGCAGAAGCAGAAGACCACACAGCGTGCCAATCCTTGCAGCAAAGAACAGGCATATGAGGCTACAATTCACATGGGTTCACCAAAATTGGGATATAGAAGGAAAAACATTACCTGGTCTGACAAGTGTCACACCAGTGGAGGATTCTCCTCCGCACCACCAGAGGTGCCTATAACCTGAATTCTGAAAGTTGCCGCTTCCAGTTAGGTGGCCATTTCAAAACTATATAAGGACTGCAGCCGGATATGCTAGTTGCGAGGTTTGTTACTTTTTCTGTGTGATTCTGAGCGTGATCATTTTTTGCCTTGCTGTGCATGAGCTCTTGCTATGTCATGTGTATTGTCTTTTGCGCGTCCCCTAAGATTTGTTTGACAGCATTATTGGATTACTGGCTGTTTACCCTGGACTGTTTGTGTGATTATGAGTTTTGGATTGCCCTTCATAATAAACCTGCACTTGATTCTGACACAAGCCCCGAGCAATTCTTGACAATGAGTCT
Organism: Ancistrus triradiatus; assembly: GCA_025084515.1. Classification (NCBI taxonomy): domain Eukaryota; kingdom Metazoa; phylum Chordata; class Actinopteri; order Siluriformes; family Loricariidae; genus Ancistrus; species Ancistrus triradiatus. Next base: position 112,732 of record JAJAGP010000753.1, on the reverse strand, counting down.
CTGTATATGCGGAATAAAGAACCAGTTTTAAGGTGCTTTGGAAAAATGCCTGCAAAATAAGAATGCCTTTTCAAAGCAGACTGAGGTTTCAAAATGTGCTGGCCAAGCTCTTCTGAAGAAGCACAAAGAAACAGGCAATGTTGAGAACTGTAGACACAGTGTTCAGTCACAGAAACTTAGTACAGCAGATGCACATCACGCTTACTTCTCTTCAAAATTAGGTGCCATCAGGTGAGAACTGGCAGAAACCAGTTGGGCCAAGGTACACCCAACTACTGTCCAAAGAAGTCTGGCCAGAAGTGGTTTTCAAGGAAGAATTAAGGCCAAAAAGCCATACCTCTGACATAGAAACAAGGCCAAGTCACTCAACTCTGCACGAAAACATATTAACTGGGGTGCAAAAAAAATTCAGGTGCTCTAAAGTGATGAGTCAAAATTTAAATATTTGGCTCTAACAGAAGGCAGTGGACTATAATGTTTGCAGATGACATCGTGATCTGTAGTGAGAACAGGGAACAGGTAGAAGAGAACTTGGAGAGGTGGAGGTATAATCTGGAAAGGAGAGGAATGAAAGTCAACTGTAGTAAGACAGAATACATGTGTGTAAATGAAAGGGAAGCAGGTGGAACAGTCAGGCTACAGGGATCAGTGGTCACAAAGGTGCAGGAGTTCAGGTACTTGGGATCAACTGTCCAAGGAAATGGGGAGTGTGGAAAGGAGGTAAAGAAGAGAGTACAGGCAGGATGGAGTGGGTGGAGAAGAGTGTCAGGAGTGCTGTGTGACAAAAGGGTCGCAGCAAAAGTGAAAGGAAAGATTTATAAGAGAGTAGTGAGACCAGCCTTGTTGTATGGCTTAGAGACAGTGGCACTGACAAAGAGACAGGAAGCAGAGTTGGAGGTGGCAGAACTTAAGATGTTGTGGTTCTCTTTAGGAGTGTCTAGGGTGGACAGGATTAGGAATGAGATCATCAGAGGGACAGCACAGGTTGGAAAATTGGGAGACAAAATTCGAGAGGGAAGTTTGAGATGGTTTGGACATGTGCAGAGGAGGGATAGTGGATATATTGGTAGGAGGATGTTGGCGATGGAGCTGCCAGGCAAGAGACGGAGAGGAAGACCAAAGAGGAGTTATTTGGTTGTGGTAAATGAAGATATGCAGGGAGTTGGGGTGAGAGTAGAGGACGTGGAGGACAGGGGAGGTGGAAACGTTTAAACTCGCTGTGGCGACCCCTGATAAAGGGAGAAGCCGAAAGAAGAAGAAGAGAAGAAGAAGAAGAAGAATAAGAAGAAGAAGAAGAAGAAGAAGGAGAAGAAGAAGAAGAGAAGAATAAGAAGAAGAAGAAGAAGAAGAAGAAGGCGGCAGTTTTGTTTGCCTAAAGTGCTTGGGGAATGACAATAATGAGTGTCTGCAGGCAACAGTGAAGACATGGTGGAGGGGGGTTTCCTTGTATGTTTGGGGCTGCACTTCAGTAAATGGAGTTGGGGATTTGGTTAGGATTAAATTGTGTCCCCTCAATGCTGAGAAATACAGGAATATATTTATCCATAATGCAATACCATCAGGGAGGTGTCTGATTGACTCCAAATTTGTTCTGCCACAGGGCAAACAACCCCAAACATACAGGAAGTGTAATTAAGAACTATCTTCAGCTTAAAAGACAAGGAGTGTGTGTGTGTGTGTGTGTGTGTGTGTGTGTGTGTGTGGTGGTGGTGTGTGTGTGGGGTGTATATATATTATATATATATATATATATATATATATATACACACACACTATATATTTAAGATATTTAATATATTATTATATATTTATAATAATAATAATATATACTAATAATAATAATAATAATAATAATAAATAATAATATTATTATTATTATTTTATTATTATTGTAATATTTTTATGTTTTATTTTTCATTAATTTTTGCTGTGTTTTTTGGACACCACGATACATTTTACAAAATGTTACAACTCTCTCTCTCTCTCTCTCTCTCTCTCTCTCTCTCTCTCTCTCTCTCCAGCTGGTGTGAGGGGTAATTGTATGGCAGGGGCAGCACAGTTGAACTTTCATTCCCGTATGGGTAGCCCAGTTGGAAGAGATATAGCATGTAGTGTCCAAGCTCTGCATGGACAGAGTTCAACAACAAGGGTCAAGTCATGACATCGAAACACTGGCTTGTATTCTGCCATTTGTGTGCGTGTGATGGTGAGCCATGGGAATGAGCAGGCTTGTAGCATGATGCTGTTACATATATATATATATATATATATATATATATATATATATATACACACACACACACAGACACATACATATACACGCACACACACACATATATATATATATATATATAGTATTTGTTCACCCACAAAAAAGCCAGATTTCTGGCTCTCACAGACCTGTAACATCTTCTTTAAGATGCTCTTCTGTCCTCCACTCATTATCTGTATTAATGGCAAATGTATGACCTTGTTATCTGTATAAAATACACCTGTCCACAGCCTCAAACAGTCAGACTCCAAACTCAACCATAGCCAAGACCAAAGAGCTGTCGATGGACACCAGGAAGAATATTGTAGACCTGCACCAGGCTGGGAAGAGTGAATTTACAATATGCAAGCAAGTTGGTGTGAATAAATCAACTGTGGGAGCAATTGTAAGAAAATGGAAGACATACAAGACCATTGATAATCTCCCTCAATCTGGGGCCACATGCAAGATCTCATCCCGTGGGGTCAAAATGAACATGAGAACAGTGAGCAAAAATCCCAGAACTACACAGAAGGACCTGATGAATGACCTGCAGAAAGCTGGGACCAAAGTAACAAAAGCTACCATCAGTAACACACTACGCCAAGAGGGACTCAGATCCTGCAGTGACAGGCGTGTCCCCATGCTTAAGCCAGTACATGTCCACGACTGTCTGAAGTTTGCCAGAAAGCATATGAATGATCCAGAAGAGGATTGGGAGAATATCATGTGGTCAGATGAAACCAAAATAGAACATTTTGGTAAAAACTCAACTCGTCATGTTTGGAGGAAGAAGAATGCTGAGTTGCATCCCAAGAACACCATACCTACTGTGAAGCATGGCGGTGGAAACCTCATCCTTTGGGGCTGGTTTTCTGCAAAGGGGACAGGACGACTGGTCCGTGTTAAGGGAAGAATGAACGGGGCCATGTATCGTGAGATTTTAAGCCAAAATCTCCTTCCACCAGTGAGAGCATTGAATATGGAACGTGGCTGGGTCTTCAAGCATGACAATGATCCCAAACACACTGCTCTGGGAACAAAGGAGTGGCTTTCTAAAAAGCATTTCAAGGTCCTGGAGTGGCTTAGCCAGTCTTTAGACCTCAACCCCATAGAAAATTTGTGGAGGGAGATGAAAGTCCATGTTGCCCAGCGACAGCTGCAAAACATCACTGCTGTAGATGAGATCTGCATGGAGGAAACCTGGTGAAGACTTACAAGAAACATTTGACCTCTATCATTGCCAACAAAGGTTATATAACAAAGTATTGAGTTGAACTTTTGTTATTGACCAAATACTTATTTTCCACCATAATTTACAATTAAAATTCTGTAGAAATCTTACACTGTGATTTCCTGGATTTTTTTCTCATTTTGTCTCTCATAGATGAAGTGTACCTATGGTGTAAATTACAGACCTCTCTCATCTTTCTAAGTACAGGAACTTGCACAATCAGTGGCTGACTAAATACTTTACAAACATTTTCATGTGGAATTTTCAGTATGGTTTTATCAAGTATTTTAGTTGAAAAATATTGAAATCATGTAAAGCAGGTTCAACAGTGTTAGGCTATTGATAAGCTTAGCTAACAACAGTACAATTTCTGTTCTGTACAATTTCATTCATCATTACTGCCTTCCATGTGAATTAAAAGACTGGAACTGGAGCCACTTCTGAACCCTTGAACAGGCCCTTAACTCTAAACTCTGGACCGTATTGTGCAAACCATGCAATTTGCTTTGGATAAAAGCATCTGCCAAATGATGAACCATAAATGTAACATTTTGCTGCAGATTGTGTGCATAATCTGTCTCCCACAAATCTGCAGCAGCCATAATGCTCAGATAGCGCGCGCACGCGCGCGCGCACACACACACACACACACGACAAACCTCTGAAAGGTTGCATCGGCATTCCCACCATTCTTACTGCCTGTCCCCTCTTGCTCATGCAGAAAGAGAATAAATCAAAAAGAGGGATGATGACAGATGCAAGCCGCAGGCCTGAATCAAAGGGAGCGCTTGGGTACAGTATTTGTGTTTGTAATTGCTGCAATTGTCATGCACTGTTATTAAAGTCCGATTTTTTTGCTGCATGGTAGAAACCGCATTGACAAGCAGAAACCGCGCAATGATTAAATGCACATTAGAAGAGAATGGCACAGCATGTGCTTTATGTGAGTGAACTCAGCAACTGTCGCATCATGTTTGAGGTGCTCTTGAGACGTGTGGTATTCTTTATTTCCTTTCCCCCTCTTTCCCTTTTTTTCTAGTTCGTGTTTCTGTCTGTCTATCTTTATCCTGGCTCTCTGTCGCTGCCATCATCCCTCATCATTGTTTCTGTCTCCTATGAAATGAGAGTCTAGTGCTGATTTGGTGTCGCCAGCCACGGCCTATATTTTTCAAAGTCAATTTGGCAAGATTGTTCACACACACAAACACTATGCTAGCAAGAAACACCAAACCCAGTAAATGTTTGACAAGGAAGGCAGAAGTGAGGTCTTTGGTTTTAAAAAAAAAACAAAAAAACATGAAAAGGCACAAAATGAGGAAAAAGCACAAAAAACGGTTCAACAACTTATGCAATTTTGTCATGATCAACATCAAAATTTATGTTCAGGACTGCGCATTGAAAATCATAAACAAAACTAATGGTTGAAAAAGATATGAAGTGCAAATAACAGCTTCACAATACATATGCTACAATCATAACAGCACTGCCACATTTACAGACAGTCCTTATATAGGCACTCAGGTGTCGCTGCGGTCTGAGATGCCCACCACTGTGGTGACCCAGGTTCAGGTCCTGATGGTGAGATCCAACTGGGTGGGTCTTCATGGCAAGATGGGTGCCAGTGTCCTGGGACGCTGACCAGAAAAAGCAGGATCAAAATGTGAAAAAATGAAATAAATCATTGTTCATACAGGCACAGGTGCCTTACAGTAGGGAGAACAGTCTGGAGCAGCACTGTGGATCAGTTGGTAGCACCATCACGTCACAGCAAGAAGGTTCTGGGTTCGATTCCAGGTGGAGCGGTCTGGGTCCTTTCTGTGTGGAGTCTGCATGTCCTCCATGTGTCTGCATGAGTTTCCTCTCACACTCCAAAAACATATATTGTTAGATGAATTGGACATACTAAATTGCCCCCTGAATATTTTTGATATTGAACTTATACTGATGAAACATTTGTATCGATGTAACCTTGTTTCTGTCATTAATATAGTCAAGTGTGCTGATGTGATGCTAAATAAACCAAATAAATAAACAAATAAGGTAATTGTAGGCACCAGCTCCCCCAGGACCCAGATCAGAATTAAGCGGATATGAAAATGAATGAATGTATTAACGATTATTGAGCAACATACTACATTAAATCTAAATGAATCAGCTGAGTGGGTTAAATTAAACACTTCTGAGTATATGAAGCAGTTGTGTTTACTACTGGCTTTAACCTAATATGTTAACATGAAAACTCCATTACAGTAAATATTCACTTAAATATTCAGGGTATACACTAATAAAATGTTTAATGCAAGTGTAATAGTATGCAATGTTTTCACATTTAATCTTTTTAAACTAACTTTATGCAAAATTATTATATTAAGGAAATGGGACGGTTTAGTATACTTAGTGATATATGTGCTCACATATTAATCATCGGTCAAAATAGTGCTAAACTCTGAATTATAAAAGGCAAAAGTTATTAAATGAACGAGTCATTTGGGAGCTGAAAGAGACAATTCATTTAAATGAGCCAGAATTCGCATCACTACTTATGAACTTCTCCCGCTCTCACACAGACATGTACACACAGGGGCACACACAGATCTGACCTACGCTGATTTTGGCTTCATGATAAAAAGGATATAAAGACTTTAATGATAATTATACCACAGTTAGTTCTGACCCCACAACCTGATTGGCTGAGAGATGTTTTTCCCGTGACATTATTGACATTACTCCGCAGCATACACACGTAATATAGCAACAATGCCTGCCCTAAAAAGCAGCCAAGTTACAGTGGAGCTTGAGTGTTTGTGAACCCTTTAGAATTTTCTGTATTTCTGCATAAATGTAATCTAAAACATCTTAAAATCTAACAATAAATGGTGATAACAGAACTGTTGTATAAACACATTAATACATTCGAGGTTTTGCTGTAATATGAGATATTGGCCTGCGGCCTCATGCCTATCACTGCAGCACACCCGTGCCAATATCTCATATTAAAGAACTCCCTCTCGTGTATTATTTCTTAAATATTAGATGCTGAAAAATATATCCAGGGCTATATTTAAAACATTTGTGGCTTGAGCTCCACTAGGTAAAATGAGTGACCTAGTGATACAAACCTACATGTCCCTGTGTGAAAAAGTGATTGCCCCTAAACCTAATAACTGGTTGGGCCACCCTTAGCAGCAACAAATGCAACTAATCATTTGCAATACCTTGCAGTGAGTCTGACAGCATTGTGGAGGATTTCTGGCCCACTCATATTTGCAGAATTGTTGTAATTCAGCCACATCGGAGGGTTTTCGAGCATGAACAGCCTTTTTAAGATCATGCCACAGCATCTCAATAGGATTCAGGTCAAGACTTTGACTAGGCCACTCTACATTCTTCATTTTGTTTTTCTTCAGTTATTCAGAGGTGGACTTGCTGGTGTGTTGTTGGATCATTGTCCTGCTGCAGAACCAAAGATCGTTTCAGCTTGAGGTCACGAACAGATGGCCGGACATTCTCCTTCAGGATTTTTGTGGTAGACAGCAGAATTCATAGTTGTATTTATCACAGCAAGTCTTCCAGCTCCTGAAGCAACAAAACAGCCCCAGACCATCACACTACCACCACCATATTTTACTGTTGATATAATGTTCTTTTTCTGAAATGCTGTGTTACCTTTACGCCAGATGTAATGGGACACAAACCTTCCAAAGGGTTCAACTTTTGTCTCGTCAGTCCACAGAATGTTTTCCCAAAATTCTTGAGGATCATCAAGATGTGTTCTGGAAACACTGACACGAGCTTTAATGTTCTTTTTGCTCAGCAGTGGTTTTTGTCTTGGAACTCTGCCATGCAGTCCATTTTTGCCCAGTCTCTTTCTTATGGTGAAGGCATGAACACTTACCTTACCAGACAAGTGAGGCCTGCAGTTCTTTGGATGTTGTTGTGCGGTCTTTTGTAACCTCTTGGATGAGTCATCGTTGTGCTCTTGGGGTAATTTTGGTCGGCCGGCCACCCCTGGGAAGGTTCACCACTGTTCCATGTCTTCGCCATTTGTGGATAATGGCCCTCACTGTGGTTCACTGGAGTTCCGAAGTTTTAGAAATGGCTTTATATTCTTTTCCAGACTGATAGATCTCAAATACTTTCTTTCTTAATTGCTCCTGAATTTCTTTGGATCTCAGCATGATGTGTAGCTTTTAAGGATCTGTTGGTGTACTTCACTTTGTCAGGCAGGTTCTATTTAAGATGTCCTGATTGAGAACAGGTGAGACTCCATGACTTAATTCATCTACGCCGTCCAGGGAGGTTGGGTCCCTTTTTGAGTCACACAGGGCCATGTAGGTTTGTATTTTTTTCTCCCTTAATAATAAACACCTTCATGTAAATACTGCATTTTGTGTTTACAGTCGTATGAAAAAGTTTGGGCACCCTGATAATTTTCATGATTTTTCTTTATAAATCATTGGTTGTCCAGCTCAGCAATTTCAGGTAAATATATCATATAGCAGATGAACACCGTGATATTTGAGAAGTGAAATTAAGTTTATAGGTTTTACAGAAAGTGTGCAGTAATTATTCAAACAAAATTAGGCAGGTGCATAAATTTGGGCACCCTTGTTATTTGAATACCTTTAGCACTAATTATTGGAACACAAAATTTGTTTTGTATGCTCATTGACCCTTGATCTACATACACAAGTAAATCCAACTATGAGAAAGTGTTAAGGTGGCCAATTGGAAGTTTTTCTCCTCTTTGCATCTTCTCTGAAGAGTGGCAACATGGGAGTCTCAAAACAACTCTCAAATGGCCTGAAAACAAAGGTTGTTTCAACATCATGGTTCAGGGAAAGGGAAAAGCTCTCTCAGAGATTTCAGCTGTCAGTTTCCACTGTGAGGAACATAGCGAGGCAATGGAAGACCACAGGCACAGTTCTAGTTAAGGAACTCCCGAAGTGGCAGGACCAAGAAAAATCTCAGATAGGCAGAGGCGAAGGATGGTGAGAACAGTCATAGTCAAGCCACAGACCACCTCCAAAAGACCTACAAAACCTCATCTTGCTGCAGATGGTGTCACTGTTCATCGTTCCAAAAACTATACAGTGCACTTTGCACAAGGAGAGGCTGTATGGGAGAGTAATGCAGAAAAGCCTTTTCTGCAGGACACACCACAAACAGAGTCACTTGAGGTGTGCTACAGCACATTTGGACATCCAGCTTCATTTTGGAATAAAGTGCTGTGTACTGATGAAACTAAAATTAAGTTATTTGGACATAACAAGGAGCGGAAAAAGAACACAGCATCCCAAGACAAACACTTGCTACCCACAGTAAAATTTGGTGGTGGTTCCATCATGCTGTGGGACTGTGTGGCCAGTGCAGGTACTAGGAATCTTGTTAAAGTTGAGGGTCGCATGGATTGTAGTTAATATCTCCAGATTCTTGAGAACAATGTTCTAGAATCAGTGACAAAGTTGCTCCGAGGCCAACGGCCCCAAACCCTGCTCAAAATCTACTAAGGCATTCATGCAGAGGAACCAGTACAACGTTCTGGAATGGCCATATCAGTCCCCCAGACATGAATATTACTGAAAATGTGGGCTGTCCATGCTCGGAAACCATCAAACATGACTGAACTGGAGATGTTTCTAAAGAAGAATGGTCCAAAGCACCTTCAACCAGAATCCAGACTGGAAGCTGTAGGAAGCGTTTAGCGGCTGTTATTTCTACAAAAGGAGGATCTACTAAATATTGATGTAATTCTTCTTTTTTTGGGGTGCCCAAATTTATGCACCTGCCTAATTTTGTTTGAATAATTACTGCACACTTTCTGTAAATCCTATAAACTTCATTTCACTTCTCAAATATCACTGTGTTCATCTGCTATATGATATATTTAACTCAAGTTGCTGATCTGAACAACCAATGATTTATAAACTAAAATCATGAAAATTATCAGGGGTGCCCAAACCTTTTCATACGACTGTACTTGTGTTGTCTTTGACTAATATTTAAATTGGTTTGATGTTCTGAAACACTTAAGTCAAGTCAAGTTATATTTATTTATATAGCGCTTTTTACAATGGAGAATCATCTCAAAGCAACTTTACAATTTTAGATTATCTCCTAATATCTACGTCCAATCCCAAATTGAGCATTGACAGTGGTAAGGAAAAACTCCCTAAGTGTTATGAGGAAGAAACCTTGGGAAGACCAAGACTCAAAAAGGGACCCAACCTCCTTGGGCGGTGTAGATGATAAATCTAAGAATGAAACTAAAGTCATGGAGTCATAGTTCAAATAAAATGTGATATATGCACATCGGCATTAAGTAGTCCAATACACAGAGTCACTCTAGGATCCTGAGTGAGAGTTACTGTCCTCTGGTGGCCTGGGTATGGTGGGACTGGAGCTGATGATGGAAGCAGCTTGAGTGAAGCTGAAGCGGATGAACATCATGTGTGGGGCAGGAACTGGTACATGACCACAGCTCCGAGAGGAAGCAGTAAATGCAATTAGTTATTGATCACAGTGTCTAAGAGCACAGTAAAAGAGCATAGTGTCTATTAACAATCACTGATGCCATGTGTAGCATGAGGACCCGGCAGCATTAGCTATAGCAGCATAGCTAGAAAGAGGAGAACCGGAAGGTAGCACACCCAAGAGGGATCACATGAGACATCTGCAACCCCACGGGAGGCAGAAAACAGCAACCCAACGTCTCTGATCACCATAAGACTCTGACTATGAACCCCCAGTTCAGCCCTTAGTCTAAGACAAGGATGCACAAGTCAAGTTCAAGAGGACTGAAGCCCAGTTCAGCCAGACCGCCCACCCGACTCTCCTGGCTCACGGACAAGGCAGGCAGGCCAGACATGACTCCAGACTCCGGATACAGTCACCCAAGCCATGCATCCCAGTCTAAATCTAGTCAAAAGCAAATAAATATGTCTTTAGCCTAGACTTAAAAATTTGGAGAGTGTCTGAGTCTCGAACGAAAGTGAGAAGTTTACTCCATAGTTGGGGGGCCATGTATGAGAAAGCCTTTCCCCCTGCTGTGACTGTTTTAATTCTAGGAACTAAAAGAAGTCCTGCACCCTGCGAACGAAGTAGACGAGCTGGATTGTAAGACTCTAAGAGTTCACTCAGATAATGTGGGGCCAGGCCATGTAGAGCTTTAAAAAAAAATAGGAAATCAGGAAGTGGGCAAACACTTTTTCACACCACTGTGTATATATACACATACATACTGTACATACATACAGTCATTTTAGATTCCATCCAAATGATATCATTCAGAGATTGGCCATTGGGAACAACTGTTTACAGATGTGCAACTTGTTTAGGCTTTTAGACCAAGTGGTGAATCTGCAAGAGCCACTCTGTAAACTCCCTTTAAAGCCATCAGTTGACCTTTCCCATGTCTTAGGAATGTGGGAGGAAACTATAGTAACCAAAGAACACCCACACAGATGTGGACAATAAACAAACTCCACACAGGTGGAGTCAGGGCTGGGGATCAAACATGGGATATTTGGAGTTATGAAATGATAGCAGTAACCACAGCACTGATGTGCCAGTCATGCTCAGTTCAACTATCTAATAAATCAGTGTTCAAAAAGGCCAGTGTTTCAAGATTAAATGCATATTTGTATTTTTTCTAAGGTCATTTAAGAATGTTACTTCTGAGATTTTTTTCTTTCTTTTTTTTGAGTCTTTTGATTTGATAACTGTTTCGTTCAACACCACTGTGCAGTCTGATTGTCCCACCATCCAAGGACAACCATCTTGAGCAGTGTAAGAAAGATAAGAATTATAAAACAGCTAATAATTTAAATAACTGAAGTAGCTAGCAATTTAAAGAATAATTTATTATGCCTAGCTCAATACAGACTACTGCTGAATAGGTTCATCCCACCAAATTAGTCCAATGAACTCACAGACCTGTTAAATGAAGTTTCAGTCAGGTTTTTTTTTTCATCTCAGTCAATCACATTCTCCTTCAATCAATCCAGGATTTCCCACATTTAGCAAAAAAGTCATCAACTCACTGCCTCTCAATGTGACACTTTAATGAATTTCCAACTCCTCTATAAGTCAGTTTCTGCTCTACTTTCCTAAGAAGTCAATGCCAGTGAAGAAATATTTTGCCAAGTTTGTGAGGAACTTGCACATGCCTGACCTTAACTGCATCAAACAATTTAACATGAATTGGAAAGTCAAAAGTGACTTAGTGTCTGAACTTCCAATTACAGTATTTTTCTAAATCTAGCGAAAAAACTTCACAGAAAAGTAAATGCTGTTGTAGCAGCAAAGCGGGTGGGGGGAACCCATATCTATGTCTATGAATTTAAATTTTGGGTGTCCACAAACTTGGCTATACAGTTTACCTGCACCACACTAATTCTCTGCCAGATCAGTGAGAACTTTCGATACTTCTTCACATCCCTGGTGTCTGGTTGAGGTTTTGCAGCTGTTTTTGCCACACTGAGCATGAGGACGTCTTCAGTGCATCTCAGCTCTGTCTCCTGTAGCACAGTCACCAGCACCTGCTGTTTCCTGTCTTATAATACATTCCTACCATTTAGCAGGTCAAACACCTGTCCACTGAAGATTTCAAGAGTCATTGTAGCATCTATCTCAATCAGCTAATGGATAGACTCATTGTATACAATGCTGGTTCTTTCCAGAAACAATTACAACCATGTTACGTATTTTTCTACCTCAGGCCAAATGGCCAATGGTGTAACCAAAAAATATATATACTAGCATACAGTAGTGGTATGTACAGCTGTTGGACCAATATTTAGACATGGAGGGACTAAAGAGTTAAGTGTTTGAGTGACTCAATATAAGTTGAATAAAGCTCTCTGGGATAGACTGTTATTATAAAATAATCAACTTTGCTTCAGGGCTGCATGAAAGTCAAGTCAAATTTATTTATATAGTGCTTTTTACAGTGGAGCATTGTCTCCAAGTAGCTTTACAAATATATTGTATCTAGGCCCACAGTTCTAACTGAGCAAGCCTAAGGCAACAGTGGCAAGGAAAAAAAAAATCCCTACATGGTATAAGGAAGAAACCTTTGGTGGACAAAGAACTTGAACCAACCTCCTTGGACAGCCTATGTATTATATGTAAGAATTAAACTAAGTTATCTAATTAATATGTTTATAAAATAGGTTAAATACACAAGCTAAATATAAAAAAATAAAATACATAACTTTTTAAAAAGAAAATATAATAAATAAAATTAAATGTAATAATATATACACTATAATAAATTAAAGATAATGCAATATTATGAAGAATACAGAGAATACAAAATTATAGAACTGTATAGACACTGTGCTCTTAATCAATAACTAATTACATTTTCTGTTTTCTCTCCGAGCTGTGTTCCGGTACCAGTTCGTGCCCCACACATGATGTTCATCCGCTTCAGCTTCACTCAAGCTGTTTCCGTCATCAGCTCCAGCCCCACCATACCCGGGCCACACCAGAAGGCAGCAACTCTGACAGTTATCTGGGGACGAAGTGCCGCCAAGGACTTTCCTGCTTAGACTCAAGATGCTAGTGTGACTCTGTGTCGGACTACTTAATGCCGATCTGCATATTTTAAATTTTATTTGAACTATGACTCCATGACTTATTAGTTTAGATAAATTAGTTTCATTCTTACATTTATCATCTACGCTGCCCAAAGAGGTTCGGTCCCTTTTTGAGTCTTGGTCCTCCCAAAGTTTTTTCCTCATAACATTAGGGAGTTTCCTTGCCACTGTCACCCTAGGCTTGCTCAATTTGGGATTGGACGCACAGTGGTTCTTGAAATTTTGTGAACCCTTTAGAATGTTCCATATTTCTGCATAAATATGACCTAAAACATCATCAGATTTTCACACAAGTCCTAAAAATAGATCATGAGAACCCAGTTAAACAAATGAGACAAAAATATTATACTTGGTCATTTATTTATTGAGGAAAATTATCCAATATTACATATAAGTGGATGGCAAAAGTATGTGAACCTCTAGGATTAGCAATTAATTTGAAGGTGAAATTAGAGTCAGGTGTTATCAATCACTGGGCTGACAATCAGGTGTGAGTGGGCACCCTGTTTTATTTAAAGAACAGGGATTTATCAGAGACTGCACTTCACAATACATGTTTTTGGACGTGCTAGTGTGAGGCCTCTCTCACATTGGCTAATGTTAATGTTCATGAGCCCACCATCAAAAGAACACTGAACAACAATGGTGCTCATGGCAGGATTGCAAGGAGAAAGCCACTGCTCTCCAAGAAGAACATTGCTGCTCATCTGCAGTTTGCTAGAGATCACGTGGACAAGCCAGAAGGCTATTGGAAGAATGTTTTGTGTACGGATAAAACCAAAATATAGCTTTTTGGTTTAAAAAAAAATGTTATGTTTGGACTAAGGAAAACCCTGTATTCTAAGTTATATAAGATAATTCTAAAGGAAAATATCAGGTCGTCTGTTCATAAATTGAATCTCAAGAGAAGGTGGATCATGCAGCAAGACAACGACCCTAAGCACACAAGTCGTTCTACCAAAGAGTAGTTAAAGAAGAATAAAGTTAATGTTTTGGAATGGCCAAGTCAACGTCCTGGCCTTAATCCAGTCGAGATGTTGTGGAAGGACCTGAAGTGAGCAGTTAATGTGAGGAAACCCACCAACATCCCAGAGTTGAAGCTGTTCTGTACGGAGGAATGGGCTAAAATTCCTCCAAGCCGGTGTGCAGGACTGATCAACAGTTAAAAGAAATGTTTAGTTGCAGTTATTGCTGCACAGGGGAGTCACACCAGATACTGAAAGCAAAGGTTCACATACTTTTGTCACTCACTAATATGTAATATTGGATATTTTTTTCTTAATAAATAAAAGACTAAGTATAATATATTTGTGTCATTTGTTTAACTGGGTTGTCTTTATCAACTTTTAGGACTTGTGTGAAAATCTGATGATGTTTTAGGTCATATTTATGCAGAAATGTAGAAAATTCTAAAGGGTTCACAAACTTTCAAGCACCACTGTAGATATTAAGAGATAATCTAAAATTGTAAAGTTGCTTTGAGACAATGCTCCATTGTAAAAAGCGCTATATAAATAAATCTGACTTGACTTGACTTGACAGAATATAAGACAATTGTCATGGATTGCCCCAGACCTCTGCTTGCTACCCCCCTTCTCAACAATAGGGGCGATCCAGACCGCATAGCTTGCGATTCTCTTCTGGGCTGCGGAGAACCCGAGGAAGAAGCTAGGGCCAGCGAGCTGAACACAGCTGCTTTGAACTGAATATAAGCTTGGCCCTAGCACATGCACGGCATAGGATATTAGTTCGGAATAGACTCGGTAGTGTGCCGTGCTCACTGTGTGCTTCTCCTTCCCTCTTGGACTGTTCACGTTGCGGCACGTCCATTTTTTTCCGGTCCGTCGTGGATCACTCACGTTATGGCCTTTTGTATACTTGTGTTCGCTTCAGTTCGCTCTGGACTGCTCATGTCACGATGTGTCCGTTTTTGTGTACTCGTGTTTGCTTTGGTCCATGTTGGACTGTTCATATTGTGGTGAGTCTGCTTTGTGTACTCGTGTTTGCATTGGTCCCCCTTGGACTTCCTAGGATTGCGGCCCCACCCGCTTTGCTTGATTGCTGTTGCGCCCGCGGTATATGTTTTGTTTGCTATCCCACCCGCAGCGGTATGTTTTAGTTTGGATGCCGGTAGCTTAGCCTCTCTGGCATTAGCTTAGCCCTGCTGGCGTTAGCCCCCTGTAGCACCACTGTTGCCGTGCCGTGATTTGGTTTACTGGATTTCCTTTGGTTCAGTTTATGTTTGTACGGTGGTGCTTTTGTGTATAAACCTTTAGTTCATAGGGAACCTGTGTCTCTAAGTGCACCGTGACAGAATATCCCACTCCACATGGAGATGGCTGGTTCCCACACAGTTCCATATCTGCCTTTCTAGCCAGGAATGGAAATTGGAGGAGATTGCAAGTCTCATGAAGCAGGCATTGCAGTGAACGGATCCTCCACTTCCGCACCTCTTAGTTCCATACCTGAGCCGTTAGTTCCGTCCAGCTCCGTTCCTGGGAATGTCGCACCTCGTAGCTCCATCCCTGCACCATGGTCATTTGTGCCGACCCCTGCACCATGGTTGTTTGTGCCGAGGATATCCTTGCCAATGCTTGCCCTGAGGACGTTGGCTTCAGTGCCTGCTCCAAGGACATCCACACCAGATCTGGTTCTAAAGACGTCAATGTTTGCCAAGAAGGCGTTTGTTTCTGAGGTAGCTGACAAGGCGTTTGTTCTAGAGTTAGCGAACAAGGTGTTTGTTCCTGAATCAGTCGAGAATGCGTCTGCTCCAGTGTTAACTGAAAAGACATCGATCTGTACTAGTGACTGTTTGGAGGATGCCCACTTCTGTGCAGTTCCGAGGAGATCCATGCCAGTGCCTGTTCTGAGGACGTGGGATCCAATGCCTGCACCAAGGACGTTGGGCTCCAGTGCCTGTGCCAAGGATGTCCATTCCAGTTCCAGTTCCTACTACTGTTCCGGACTACTGTTCCGGTGCCTGGTTCGAGGAGGTCCTTTCGGGTGCCTGTTCCGAGGACATCGGTTCCAGTGCCTGTTCCAAGGTTGTTGGCTCCAGTGCCTGTTCCAAAGACATCAGCTCCAGTGCTTGTTCCTAGAACATCTGCTCCAGTACCGACTCCGAGGGAGTTTCAAAGACATTCGTTTATGTGTTGGTCACGAGGGCGACCCCTCCAAGTGGAAGCTGAGAGAAAGCCGCCGGACAGTATGAAGAGCCCAATGGGCTATTGGTTAAGCTTGGACTGCGGATGACCCATGGAAGTCTGCTTTTGTATACTCGTATTTGCTTCGGAACCAAACCATTCCTGACCAATTTTTGGAGAGTAGCAGCGTATATTATCCTGCTGAAACGGACCACTGTCATTAGAGAATACCATTGCCATGAAGGGGTGTAGCTGGTCTGCAAAAATGTTTACATAGTTGGTACATGTCAATGTAGCATCCACATGAATGCCAGGACCCAGGAATTTCCTGAAGACTATGGCCCAAAAGTATTATACAAGCCCAAATCATTAAAAGTTGGGACGGTATGGAAAATGCAAATATAATAAAAATGCACTGCTCCTTACATGTGACTTTTTTTCACTGCATACAGTACGAACCCAGGATATTTAATATTTTGTCTGATCAACTTATCAACATTTTATTTGTTAATAAACATCGAAGCATTTCAAGCCTGCAACATATTCTAAGTTGGGACGGGGCAATTTCTAGCTATGAATGAGATAAAAAACTAAATTTATGATGTGATTTCACACAGGTAATGTCAACAAGGAATTATATTCATGATTTATTACAAAACATTATCCACAAAAGGCTGTGTCTTTGAGGAGCAAAAAGTTCATCAACAAATGTGTGAGAAAATGGTTGAAATGTTTTAAAACAATGTTCCTCAATGAAAGACTGGAAGGGAATTGTATATTTCAGTTCAACTTTTTCTGATTTGTCTTGTTTTACATTGTTTTGTTGAAATGGACTTCACTGGAAGACTTCCCTCGAAATATTTCATCTTGAAGGCAGCATATGTTGCTCTAAATTCTCAGTGTACTTTTCTGAATTAATGCTGCCATCACAGAACTGAAAAGGAC
This sequence comes from Ancistrus triradiatus, assembly GCA_025084515.1. Lineage (NCBI taxonomy): Eukaryota > Metazoa > Chordata > Actinopteri > Siluriformes > Loricariidae > Ancistrus > Ancistrus triradiatus. Next base: position 95,557 of record JAJAGP010000753.1, on the reverse strand, counting down.
CTTTGTCAAGGGCAGTGACACAACCCTGTAACATGAAAGACCCTGGCTTTTAAACTTGTTGCGGATAATAGTCTGTATGGTCCTTTTTGTCTTTTTGTCTTTTTGTCTTTTGTTTTTGGTCTGGAACACACAGCTTGCATTTCTTCCAAAAATGATCTGGAATACTGATTCGTCTGACCAAAATACAAAATACATGTTTCCACTGTGTGATGGTCCATCCCAGATGCCTCTGAGCCCAGAGACGTTGATGCCATTTTCTGGACATGGTTAACATCTGGCTTCCATTTTGCAAAGTAAAGTTTTAGTGGCTTTTGTGAATAAAACTCCATATTGTAGTGCTTGATAAAGGTTTGATAAAGTATTCCTAGCCCAGGTTGTTCTATCAGCTGTTGATGAATGACGGTTCTTGATGCAGTGCCATCTGAGATCGAGATCACAGATCTTCAGTTTAGGTTTGTGCCCTTGCCCTTTACACACTGAAATTCTTCCAGATTCCTTGAACTGTTTAATGATATTATTCACTGTAGAGGGAGAAATATTTCCAATATTTATTTGAGGAACATTGTTTTTAAACATTTTTTTCAACACATGTTGACAAACTGGAGATCCTGTGCCCATCTTTGCTCCTCAGAGACTCAGCCATTTGTAGATACTGCTTTTATACCAATTCATGATTATAGTTGACATCGCCTGTTTGAAATCACATCATTGTTTTTTTTTTTGTTTGTTTTGTTTATTTATTTTTATTTTTTTACATCACTAGCTCTAAATTGTCCCCATCACAGCTTTTTTTGGAATGTGTTGCAGGTCTGAAAGGCAGGAATGCATGTTTTTTAACAAATTAAATTAAGTTGACAAGGCAAAACAGGACATGCCTTTTTATTTTTCAGCAATCATAATGCTTTTCACTTCAGTTCTATTTTGCTCCCATCTGTCCACAGCATCTTTTTCAAGTAGCCTTATAGCTTTGCCATAGTGGCTTAGTGCTATAGTGGCTTAGAAGTTAACCTGTGTTAAGTTTGTGGATGTAAGGATAATGATATGCCTTACTCTTGGAATGATCTATGTTGGTTTACCAATACTGGAGAGGATATTAATGGTCTTTAATTTCCTCCATTTGTACACATCTTTCTTAATGTAGATTGGTGAAGTCCAAACTCTTTTGGGTATTTATAGTAAGACACAGTCCAATTAATTATTTAATTAATAAACGCAAAATGCAGTCAGTCTTATACAGTAGAAACATTCAGTGCTACAGAGAAGTAAACAGAGATGTAGTGATATTTACAGCACAGAGCAGCAGCTAATTCAGGCAAAGGTGTATAAACACATGTAGTCACAATAAAAATAGACAAGCTCAAGGTGAACAATAGCAGTACTCTCATAGCATCAGTTTTATTAAACAAGTGTATTTTCCTGATGCTTTCCTGTTGCAATATTTGTCATTTATTTATAAAATAATTTTGGATATTTATTTTTAATATGACTAGACAGAAATCTTATTTCACATGCAGTAATCTACCTGCACTCTCAGCAACAATGCTAGTGGATTGCATAAGAGGGACAAGCTGATTTGCAGTTGCAAGTAATGCATTTATTCCTTAATTTACCAAGGGCGTGTGTGAAAAATGGCATCTCTGTGACATGACCTACAGTATTCATCAGTTCATAAAGGCCATATCAAACCAAATTTTTAGTCAAAACACTCCTCTGATGGATTAACACCCTGTCTAGGGTTGTTTTTGCCTTGTGCCCTATGTTGCCAACTAGGCACCGGCTCTCTAGCAACCCTGACCAGGATTAAGCGTATAAGAAAGTAAGTGAGGAGTAACATCTGACGATAGAATGTGGTTCCACTCAAAGTCTCAGTAGTGTTTGGCAAAATACAGGCTCGTATGTTTTTGGTTGGATTACAGAAAGGGCTTTTCCTGGCAAGCCTTCCAAAAAATCTACTGGCATGGCGGTGGCATCTGATGGTAGCTTTGGAGACTTGGTGATCCCAAAATGCATTTTCTGTAACTCTTCAACAGTCATCCTTGGAGATTACTTCTTTATTTAATTCCTTAAAGGGATTTAATAATAAACAAATGCATATTTATTAAGGTTAAGGTTATTTGAAACTGGGAATTGCAACTCCCTGCACTTCATTCTCTTTTTCATGTTTTATTCTGGTTTTGATATTATAGATTACTTTTATTACTGCAACCCTATAGAACTTATGGGTTAGTATTATTTGACTGAGTGCTTGTTGTGAAACCTTGCAGGTCATCTCTGACTGAGTAAATCAGACAGAAGTGGATATAATGCCAGTCAGAAGGTTTATTAATAAGGAGTGATTCAAAACACCAGAAACACACAACAGGACTAGAAAACACAGGAAAGCAAAGAGAACAAACACATGCAAACACAGACAATAGGCTAACGTGCTAACACTGTGCAAGAGTACAAACATACAAGTGGCACAAGGGCTAGAAACAGCTTAGAAACAGTACCTAAGCACAAATTTAGGTTATATAGTTAATGCTATGAGACACAGGGGGGTAGGTACAATGAGAAAACAGAAACAATGAGACCCAACAACAGCAAGGGGAAAACACAGGGTAGTACAATGAGGAAACAGAACAATGAGACCCAAAACAACAGCAAGGGAAACAACAAATGGATATATCTATATATTATATATATATATATATATATATATATATATATATATATATATATATATATATATATATATATACAGTAAAGCTGTAAAAGCTGTATTTTGCATTAGGCTATGGAACATGAAAAGGGTCAAAATGAGGAGTGTTTGCAGGGTGTCAGAGGCCAAAAGCACTTGCAAATGGTGCTTCATCCTGACAGTAAGTACTGACACTTCAACCATAATTGAACTTTTCTCTCCTCTTTCTCTCCATTTCTGGTAAAACATGGATAGAAAATGATGACTGCTTTAACAGGTACAACATCTAGAGTCAACAGTTTGGCCACCGTTGGTCAAATTAAGTAATTTGTAGACTTTCCCAACGATACACACCCTCACAGTACAACCTCAACTGGGGAGAATTTTAATATAAATTATGCAAATTTATTAAATTGCAGAAATAGAAGGAGGTGCTACATGTCCATATTAGCCATAACATTTATAACACCCAGATGCATTTGTAGTTAAACAATAGACTGTAGATTTGTTGATACACATTCTTTGTTAGTCCCCTTTCACCCTGTTGTTTAATGGACAGGATCCCCACAGGTCCACCACAGAGTGGGAATTATTTGGCTGGTGGATCATTCTCAGCATGTACACTCACCGGCCACTATATTTGGTATATTTGTTCAACTGCACTTATAGGCTAACCAGCCAATCACATGGGAGCAACATAATGCTTTTTAGGCAAGTGATACCTAGTATTACTATAAAGAGTCATATTAGTTATTTTTAATTCATCCCTTACCTTTGTCTATATGCCCAAATCCTTTAAGTCTGCCGTTATAAAACCACCGTTTAAAAAAGCCAATCTTGACCCTTGTGTGATATCTAATTATAGACTAATTTCAATTCTACCGTTTCTCTCCAAAATCTTAGAAAAAGCTGTCCATCAGCAGCTCTGCAGTTACCACCAAAGGAATGGTATTTATGAAACATTTCAGTCTGGCTTCAGACCCCATCATAGTACTGAAACAGCATTAATTAGGGTACTAAATGATTTACTAATGTCCTCAGATAAGGGATGTGTTTCTTTTCTTGTTCTGTTAGATTTAAGTGCAGCATTTGACACTATAGATCATGATGTTTTACTAAACAGACTAGAAAATACTGTAGGTATTAAAGGATTGGCACTTTCTTGGTTTAAATCCTACGTGACTTTGTTCATGTAAATAATCTCCGCTCTAAGCTTTCAAAAGTGAAGTATGGTGTACCTCAGGGGTTAATGCTTGGGCTTTTATTCTCTCTGTCCATGCTGCCACTAGGCTCAATTATCTGTAAACATGGCATTAGTTTCCACTGCTATGCAGATGATACACAGCTGTACATATCAGCCAAACCAAATGTGGATTGTGTACAGAAAATAAAAGATTGGATGTCATTTAATTTTCTCTTACTTAACTCAGATAAAACTGAGGTTTTATTAGTGGGACCCAAGGCAGTGAGAGACAGGTTGGCTACATCTGTCCTAAATCTAGATGGCTGTTCAGTATTGCCCAGTCTGCCTATAAAAAACTTAGGTGTCATGTTTGATTCAGATCTCTCCTTTGATGCACACATTAGCGACATCACTCAAATTGCTTTCTTTCAATTAGGTAATATCGCTAAACTTAGAAATATCCTCTCTTCTAATAATGCGGAGAAACTGGTTCATGCATTTATAACCTCAAGGTTGGATTACTGTAACACTTTACATACTTGATGATCTAGTAAATCTATAAATAAACTTCAATTAGTTCAGAATGCAGTTGCTCGAGTGCTAACTCGACCTAGAAAATTTGATCATATCACTCCTGTTCTATAATCACCAGTTAAATTCCGCATTGATTACAAAATATTTCTTATAACATATAAAGCTCTACATGGTCTGGCCCCAAATTATCTGAGTGAACTCTTAAAGTCTTAAAATTAAAAAAGTCACAGCAGGGGGGAAGCCTTTCTCATACATGGCCCCCCAACCATGGAATAGAGACTCAAGTTCTTTTAATTCTAGGCTAAAGAGACACTTATTTACGCAGGCTTTTGACTAGATTTAGACTGGGATGCATGACTCTGGTTACTGGGACTGGAGTCTGGAGAAATGTCTGCTCTGCCTGCCTTGTCGTTTAGCCGGGAGTGTCAGGTGGTCGGTGTGGCTGAACTGGGCTTCGGTCCTTTTGATCTTGACTTGTGCATCCTTGCCTTAGACTAAGGGCAGAGCTGGGGGTTCATGGTCAAAGAGTCTTATGGTGATGAGAGACATCGGGTTGCTGTCTTCTGCCTCCCGTGGGGTTGCCGATGTCTCATGTGATCCCTTTTGGCTTCGTTACCTTCCAGTTCTCCTCTTTCTAGCTATGGTGCTATAGCTAATGCTGCCAGTGTCTAATGCTACATGCGGCATCAGTGATTGTTAATAGACAATGTGCTCTTAATCAGTAAACTAATTACATTTTCTGTTTTCTCTCGAAGCTGTGTTTCTGTATCAGTTTCTGCCCCACACATAATGTTCATCCACTTCAGCTTCACTCAAGGTGTTTCCGTCATCAGCTCCAGCCCCACCATACCCGGGCTTCTCTCCCTCCTCCAGTTGGCTGGGGATGAAGTGCCGCCAAGGACTTTCTTGCTTAGACTAAAGATCCTAGAGTGACTCTGTATATTGGACTACTTAATGCCGATGTGCATATTTTAGATTATATTTGAACTATCACTCCAAGACTTATTAGTTTAGATAAATAGTTTCAGAAGCAGAAGACCTAACAGGCAATTGAGGCTACAATCTGCATAGGCTCACCAAAATTGGACAAGAGAAGATTGAAAAAACGTTGCCTGGTCAGTTGAGTCTCGACATCAGCTGTGACATTCAAATGGTAGGGTCAGAATTCACATAAACAACATGGAAGCATTTATCCATTCTGCCTTGTATATACTGTTCAGGCTGACGGTGGATGTGTAATGATGTTGGAGAAATTTTCTTGGCACACTTTGGGCCCCTTAAAACCAACTGAACATTTAAACAGCACAGCCTACTTAAGTATTTTTTCTGACCATGTCCATCCCTTTATGACCACAGTGTACCCATCTTCTGATGGCAATTTCTAGCAGGATAATGCACCATGTCCCAAAGACCAGATAATCTCAAACTGGTTTCTTGCACATGACAAAGCCCTCCGCAGTCACCAGATCTCAGTTCAGTGGTGGAATGGGAGAATCTGCATCCCATCATGTAAAAATGGACCAAAATCTCCGAGGAATGTTTCCAGCCCATTGGTGAATCTAAGGATTAAGGCAGTTCTGGTAAATATAAATATCATTGCTGTTCATTAATGATTTCACCTGTAGATTTTAGGACATGGTAAATGAAGGGTATTGTGGTTGTATACAAGATGTTTAAAAATCTGTATTTGCAGTGCCTAAATAAAATAGACATAACCATTTGAAATAGGCACTTTTTGCCTTACAATCTAAAATTTAAAGTTTTCTTTATTTACACATTTTGCCTTACAACATTTGAGGAATAAGAAAAAATAGTCGCAGTTATAAAAATTAATAGAAAATGAAAAAGTAGAATTTCAGGGTTGGAAATGTCATTGGACCCCTGATGTAATTTTTGAAAGAGCCACTTTTTGCTTTAATTACAGCAATCAAACTGTTTGCAATTCATGTCCTTCAAAGTTGCCACTGGCCTCTTGGTAACATCCATGATCAGTGATTTCTTACAGTGTTCTACTAGTAGTGGAATCCTCAAGGAGCAGCCACCTTTATTCTGGTGTAATCAAAACCACTATAACTGATGTCAGGTGGGGGCCAGTTAGCATGACCTGGAAGGTAAATGGTTGGCCCTGAGCCAACTATTCACCTTTAGAATGATATATAATATACAAATATATACAAATCATGTGTTTTACTAATTTAAATTTATCTATCTCAATTTTATATATCTCCATTTTCAGGATTAATATGACATAACGTAAGGATTTTGATAGGGTATCATGTTTTTTATATAGGTTCTTGTAGAACCCAGACCAAGACTAACCACATTTCTGCAGTATTAACAAGAGCTTTCTATGAAAGGCACTGTCGAGCACCTCACTTCAGAGTATGCTTGTATTTTGTATAATATAATAAAAAAATAAATAAATAAATAAATTCATATCTGTGGTAGCAGACTGTTGAAATAGAACAATTTAATGTGTAACGGTCCTTAGGTTGAGCACAAATGCTTTATTTTCTGGTATTATCTTTTTGCGATATAATTTAGAGCCCATTAGAAGTTGCTGTAGGGAGGTTTAAATGGACTATTACATGAAACAATATCAAAAAATATTTAATTAGTATTATAAATTCATGTCCATGACTGGTACTGCCAACATATTGGATACCCGAGTGCCAGTATTTAAAATACAGCGAGACCAGCCCTGCGGGTGGTAAAAGAGTGTTTTGTTCCAGTCTCTGTTCACTCTGTTTGATCATTTTACGTTTTGTTCTTCTTAGTTTCTATTATGCCTTTAGGACATGATGATATTCAGCTTTCCAAAAGCAAACCCTCCTAACTCTCTCTCACTCTTTGTTGAATGGTGTCCATATTTCTCTGCATGTCCTGCACTGGTATAACTGGATAATGGACTCCAGAACTATATTACACATGGGCTGAGTTCCGTTACTATTTTAACTCACCCTAAATCAATCAATTTTCACTCAACATTAGACATTATGGGCCAGGTTCTCAAATGTTCATGGAGGTTACAAATGACAGCTGCCTCACTTATTACCTTACAACCTGCGGAATGCTCTAAACCTTCCAGCAAATGAAAAATAATTCAGAAATCATTTTAGCATAGCTTCCTGTTGAAAACAGCAGCCTGGTGCTTTTTCTAAAGAGAAGACTGAAGCATCTTTGACCCAATTTTATCCAAACTGCAAGAGTTCCTCACCACATAATAGGATCTAAGCAAGACATGGGAATGGTATCAGCTGAACGTGTGGTGCATTTGAACTAAACTAAATACAGGTTTTATGGGTAAAATCCATCATTGCTGTCACATTTTGATATTAAAAGGGTGACCTACTGAGTATTTCTGAAAAATTCAATCAATGAGTTGTGACAATTCAGCTTGATATTGACAAAACTATTTCATCTCTACAAACCTGAACTGCTTACATGTTATTCTCAAATTATTATTAGATCTTCCAAAACTCTAGAGCTCTCTAGGCCAATTAGACAGCATGTGAGCTATGTGCTAATCTTACCTTATACATTACCTGATAGTGATATTAATACTGATTCTGATACAAATCTTCAGGTCTATTAGCAGTGTTGTTAGCAGTGTGATAATGTCACTTAATGAATGATAATAATTAAGATTACTATACAGTATTAAGTATACTATAGTCTCACAACATTCCCCTACCACTTGCATGACCTATTCACCATAGGAGCACCATAGACAGGTGACTCTGGCTACCGACTTGTGGCTACCAGAGGCTTCTTTTCAGTGGCTGGCATTTGTGAAGGAAACCACAACAATTGAACAAAGTACATTCCCCGGTGTCCTTCTAATGTATTTGCCAGAGCATCCAGTGGCTAACAGGTCGAGTGAGGAGTGAGGTTACCTACCAACTTCTAACTTAGAGGAATTAACTGAAATTCTGTTCTGAAATTCTGAAAGTCTGATCACAGTTACTGTTCTCCTGACTTAGCAGGATGCTAAAATGAACAATCATACTAAACAAGTGTCAGTTTAGTTTGTAATTTGGATTGATAGCACTACAAAATTGGTTCAGCTGGTTAAGGTTAGCTAAATAGTACATCCTCTTTGGGCAGCACTGAATTTATTTCACTCAGTAACTTTTGTTTCACATTTCCATACATTAGCATTAGCAGGATGTCTACTAACTTACCAGTTTAGCGTATGGGTAGGTGAGCAACATTTTAAATGACAGGAATTAGCCGATGCCCTTATCGAGAGAAACTTAGAATGTTACTGAAAATGAAGGTTCTTGCTCAACAGTTAGTGAAGCTGGGACTTGATCACACAAGTTTCTGATTAGTTGTGCAAAGCCTTAAACACTTAGCCAGCAGTGGACAGCCCAAAATAGTTCAATTTAACTGACTTATGTCTGGACTTTATTGATGCATAGAATCAGTTCCAAGGCTTCAGATTCAAATTTTTAATTATTAATGTCTGGAATTGAATAATCCATACATATGAACTGAACAGAATCAGTCCCATAACAATCAATTACATAATCTAACTAATTGATTAATCTAAAAAAACAATATTTTATTTTTGTTGTAGAACTACTGAAATTAGTATGTATTGATTAATCATTATTCATGGGAAAGAAATCTTCTTAACTTTTTCTCTGTCTTTCTCTCTCACACAGAGTTATGGCAGTTCTACTTGACTGATGTAGCAGCTTCACTCAGAGTTAATTTGCACTCATGAATAATGTAGTACGTGAGGCCTTCACTCCATTTTGCTACTCTCTGTGGGGTGAGGCTTCAGGCTGAATCAAGACATTTCACTCAACCTTCCTCTCCCTCCTTTATCCTGTTCTCTCTCAGAAAGGAGAAAGCACGAGCCTATTATAGTGGACAACAGAGGAAAAGCCAGCTGCATTCTTTTCATATTTATTTCTGAACCATCAGGAGTGGTCAGCCTCATGAATTAATAACATCTGGATGTGCTTTTGTGTTCTGCACTTTCACTTTAAAGAATGGCCTATTTTTTCCTGCTTTTGCGTTTCTTTTTGCTTGTTTTGAGATGTATTGATGAATCAATTTTGATTAAGGACAAGGCTGAAAGATTTGACACTTCTTATGAAGTAAGACAAAGCAGCACAAAAATAGAAACTGGGCCAACAGGAAAGCCAATTCTTCTGGACACATTAAAATTGTAGCTGTATTGGACTACATGTCACCAGTAATAATGCGTTTATAATAAGCTAAGGAAGTTTATTTTTTCAGCCTATTCCAGTACTACTAGAGAGAGAAACTATGAAAATGTAACTTAAAATACAATAATATAACATCATTAAGATATACTAGAGAAAAACCTAGTTAAACAAATGAGACAAAAAAATGATAATTTGTACTGAGAAAAAAATTATCCAATGTCACACAAGGTAATGAGAACCTTTGCTTTCAGGATCTGGTGTGACTCCCTTGTGCAGCAAAAACATTTCTGGTAACTGTTGATCTTTAGGCCATTCCTCGGTACAGAAAGGTTAAACTCTGGGATGTTGGTGGGTCCTTACATGAACTGCTTTCACAATGCTTCAATTAGATTAAGGTTATTAGATTAAGATAATGTATTAAACCACAAAAAAAAGTATATATATATATAAAATTGGAAAATACAGTTTTCGGAAAACCACAGATCTACAGTGGAGCAAAAAAAATATTACTTGTATCAATGGCACCTGTTTGACCTTGTTATCTGTATAAAAGACTCCTGTCCACAGCCTCAAACAGTCAGACTCCAAACTCAATCATGGCCAAGACCAAAAAGCTGTAGAAGGACACCAGGAAGAAAATTGTAGACCTGCACCAGGCTGCGAAGAGTGAATCAGACCTGTGATGCGTAGTTAAAATCACTAACTTCTGATGATAGGTGTGATGCTGACAAGGCGAACCACACTTGCAGAGGTAATTGGAGTTCTGGTGTTTAATTATTGTATGCACAGGCAGCAAATGCACAGAAAAAAAGAAGGGCAAACAGTACCGTAAAAATGAAGTCCTAAGCCGGAAAGTCTTGGTGGTTTCAGGCAGGGCTGCAGGAACCACCTGAGGTTCCGGATGCAACCACGATGGTGCAGATGGCATCGATGGCCACATGGGGGTGCTGGTGGTGAAACAACCCATGATCCAGCGATTTCCAGTCCCTGGACCACCGCAGAGTTGATCACTCACAGAACGTCCACACTGTTATGCTCAGGGCAAGGAGGGACAAGGGAGACAAAACAGAGAAGGATCCAGGAAAAGACAGGACACATGGGACACAAATATACAGTTCTGACCCTGGTTGTCCAACTGGGGATTTATGGCCACAGGGCAATGCTCCCCATAGCAGTCCTAGGCCAGAAAGTCCTGGAGGTTGCAGGCAGGGCTGCAAGAACCACCTGAGGTGCCAGATGCAACTTTGATGGTGCAGGTGGCATCGATGACCAAGTGGGGGGCACAGTCCATAACCTGGGGTCTCTGGGGAAAACTGGGGCAGTGCTGACCTGTGCTGGGGTCACCGTTGAGCTACTAGCAGGCAGTATCTCCATTGAGCTTCTGACAAAAGAAGCTGGTGTCGAGCTGCTGGTGAGCAGGGCCGATGTCAAGGGGCACCTTGGGGCGTCTTATGGGCAGGGTCACTGAGGCTGTCTCTGGAGTGGGTGCTGTCGTAACAGTCTCTGTAGCGGGCATCGCCGCTGTGACTATCTCTGAAGTGGAGGTCGTCGGAGCTGACTGTGGAGCGGAAGCCTCTATGACGGACTGACTCTGTAGGCATGGCCATGCAGGACTCTGCAGGTGTCGCTGTGCCGGACTATGGGGATGTCGCTGCATCGGGGGTGCTGATGGTGAGACGACTCATGACCCAGCAATTGCCAGTCCCTGGACCACTGCATGAGTTGACCGGTCCCAGAACTTCCACTAATCCTTGTATAGATAGTGTAGGTGTTCGTGTGAGGCTGACGTACGCTGAAACTGGTTTAGCCCTGAGAGTCACAGAACCTCGAGAACAGCCAGCGGAGGATCCGCTAAATGGCTGACAAGCTGCGGCACAGACTGGTGGTTAGGGTTAGGTGCCGACATGGTGCTAGTGAGCGTGAACCCCAGTGTTGAGTTGGCAATTGTGGATTACAGTATCGGGCTAGCAGCCATGGGTTGCGGCGTCGTCTAGTGTTGGCTCTGGCATCTGGCTAGTGAGCATGGGCTGTAGCATTGTGGAAGCGAGTGTGGTCCACTGTTTCCTTCGGCACTTCTTGGCCTAACGGGAGAGTTCAAGGTTCGGGTTCTGTAGGGTGATGGCCAGACTGGGAATCTCCACCTCAGATTCCTGACCACACTAGGTTAAGGGAGTCTTTGACTTCGACCTGAGGTGATCCTCTGTATGTTCATCATCAGATGAATCGGACCATATGCTACGAAGCCCTGGAAACCCACTTTGATTTGGTCTGGCTTACTGTCATGTTCAGGGACTGGAAGGACAAGGGAGACAAAACAGGAGGACCCAGCAAAGACAGGACACATGGAACAGGGAGATACAGTTCTGAACCCGGTGGGCCAACTGGGGATTTGTGGCCATGAGGCAATGCTCCCCATAGGAGTCCTAGGCCAGAAGGTCCTGGTGGCTGCAGGCAGACTGCAGGAGGTGCTGTATGCAACCTTGATGGTGCAGGTGGCATTGATGACAACGTGGGGGGCACAGTCTGTAACCTGGGGTCAGTGGGGAAAACTGGGATGGCACTGACCTGTGCTGGGGTCGCTGTTGAGCTGCTGGCAGGCGGTGTTGCCATCAAGGTGTTGACGAATGGGGCCACCGTTGAGCTGCTGTCCTCCCTTGTCCTTCCTTGCCCTGAGCATGACTATAGGCCAGCTGCAATATCCAGACACACACTAACACTCTGCCATATTCCACAAATTATGCTTTCATATTGTTTTGAAGCATATTACAAATCTGCTTGTATGTTTTTTATCAACAAGGAATCCAACAGCATTGAAATAAGGAGAATCCCTGGAGTCAGCACCATTGACTGTGTCTCAATTCACACTCTTTAGTACACAAAGTGAGTGGCAAGGGAATTCTCAAGCCTACTGGTTCATCATCTTTGAAATTTTAATTTATTCATTTGCAGACACATACAAATGGGAACAATCCAAACAGAGCACTAAACAAAGGTACAAGTGCTGCAGGACTAATCATGCTCTTAAGACTAATCATACAGGTATGCCAAATGTAATATAGATAAAAGTCCGCAATCAGTTTAATTTTAGACTTGACCAAATTGGTGAAGAATGATGAATATGGGATCTTCCTCCTGACTCTCATATTTATATATTTATTTCTTATTATTTTCTTATTTATTTATTTACATTTCAAGGAAAATCAGTAAACTACAGGTGGGAGCGTGGTGGCGTAGAGTTTAAGGTACTGGACTAAGATCAGTGATAAGTCTTTCTGGATAAGGGTGTCTGCTAAATGGCATAAATATAAGTACAGTGGTGCTTGAAAGTTTGTGAACTCTTTAGAATTTTCTATATTTCTGCATAAATATGACCTAAAACATCATCAGATTTTCACACAAGTCCTAAAAGTAGATAAAGAGAACCCCGGTAAACAAATGAGACAAAAATATTACACTTTGTCATTTATTTATTGAGAAAAATGATCCAATATTACATATTAGTGAATGGCAAAAGTATGTGAACCACTAGGATTAGCAGTTTGTTTGATAGTGAAATTAGAGTCAGGTGTTTTCAATCAATGGGATGACAATCAGGTGTGAGTGGGCACCCTTTTTTTGTTTAAAGTACAGTGGTCTATCAAAGTCTGCTCTTCACAACAAATGTTTGTGGAAGTGTATTATCGCACAAACAAAGGAGGACCTGATGACCTCAGAAAAACAGTTGCTGATGCTCATCAGGCTGGAAAAGGTTACAAAACCATCTCTAAAGAGTTTGGACTCCACAAATCCACAGTCAGACATAATGTGTACAAATGGAGGAAATTTAAGACCACTGTTACCCTCCCCATTAGTGGTCAACCAACAAAGATCACTCCAAGAGCAAGGCATGTAATAGTTGGCGAGGTCACAAAGGACTCCAGGGTAACTTCTAAGCAACTGAAGGCCTCTCTCACATTGGCTAATGTTAATATTCACGAGTCCACCATCAGAAGAACACTGAACGACAATGGTGTGCATGGCAGGGTTGCAAGGAGAAAGCCTCTGCTCTTGAAAAAGAACATTGCTGCTCGTTTGCAGTTTGCTAAAGATCATGTGGACAAGCCAGAAGGCTATTGGTAGAATGTTTTGTGGACGGATGAGACGAAAATAGAACTTTTAGTTTAAAAGAAGTGTGTTATGTTTGGAGAAAAGAAAACACTGCATTCCAGCATAAGAACTCTATCCCGTCTGTAAAACATGGTGTGGGTAGTATCATGGTTTGGGCCTGTTTTGCTGCATCTGGGCCAGGAAGGTTTGCCATCATTGATGGAACAGTGAATTCAGAATTATATCAGAGACATCTGTCCATGAACTGAATCTCAAGAGAAGGTGGCAAGACAACGACCCTAAGCACACAAGTCATTCTACCAAAAAATGGTTAAAGAAGAATAAGATTTGGGAATGGCTAAGTCAAAGTCTTGACCTTAATCCAATCGAAATGTTGTGGAAGGACCTGAAGCGAGCAGTTATTGTGTGGAAGCCCATTAACATCCCAGAGTTGAAGCTGTTCTTAAGGGAGAAATGTGCAGAACTGATCAACAGTTACAGGAAACCTTTAGTTGCAGTTATTGCTGCACAGGGGGGTCACACCTGATACTGAAAGCAAAGGTTCTTTTGCCACTCACTAATATGTAATATTGGATCATTTTCCTCAAAAAATAAATGACCAAGTATAATATGTTTGTCTCATTTGTTTAACTGGGTTCTCTTTGTCTACTTTTAGGACTTGTGTGAAAAGCTGATGATGTTTTAGGTCATATTTATGCAGAAATATATAAAATTCTAAAGGGTTCACAAACTGTCAAGCACCACTGTACATACATGTACAGGTATGCATCATTTAACATCTGCATTACAATCTGTGAAACAGGATGTTGACAGAAATTGATGCTGACCAGCCATTACCATACGTCCTATAGCAAAGTATTTTGCAGTGTTTTATTTTAAACAATATAGTTGCTGTATATAACAATAACCATTTAGTACAGTACTATACTGTACAGTACAGTAATTAATATATTTTTACCTTGTAAAAACTGTGAACACTTAACTGAAAATCATAAAGAAAGTAGAACAATGCAGTTTTTTTTTCTTTCAAGACTGCAATTCTCTTTTCTGTTATCAATGTTGGGGTTCGCTCTGGGTCGTCACCGTTTTTTTCCTCCTCTGATCTTTGCACACGATCTCTCACATTTTGTTTACCTTTTTCCCGAGCGCGGCGTGTGTGTGTGTTGTGCTTGCTTCCTAGCGATCGGTTGGCTGCCGTTCCCGTCTCATCCACGCCTCCTCCAACTACACACAGCTGAAACTCACCACTCATCATCTCCGTCCTGCATATAACCGCCAGCCGATCGTCAAGACTTCGCCAGATTATTCCGTCTTCATCACGGTACTGGCTGCTACACCTAAGCTGCGCTAGCGCTAGCTTAGCTTAGCTTAAGTAGCATAGCATCGTGTTGCATTGGATTGCATAGTGTTGCATCTAGCTTCCAGCCAGACTGTCTCTACAGTCTTATTTAGTATTTATTCTTTGTATATCCAGCCCTAGTCGTACTGAGTCTCCTTTTGTTTTCTTTTCGGCTCCCATGCCGGTTTACTTTCCTGTTTTGACTCACACCGGTTCTTCCTTTCTTCCCCAGTCAACCCACTCCTGTCATCCTCCTTACACGCCGTCTCCTGGTCCAACCTGCTGGTCCTGGGTCCGGACCCTCCTGTTTGGGAAGCAAGCATCACTCCACCGCCATGCTCTTCTCACCCACTGCACACCCCCCCTTTCGTCAGCCAGCTCCCTGGACTCGACTCACGAAGCGTGCACCTTCTAAGTTCCAGTATCTGTTCATTTCTAAATAAACTCGTTTTTGTTCCCTCACTCCGTGGTCTGTCTGCTGATCTGCATTCAGGGTTCCAATCCTGTGCATTGTTTGGGAGGGCTCTCCGACCCCCTCCTAACAGAATAATCTGGCCAATATGGAACCCGCAGGTCAACAGACAGCCCCATCCGTTCCGGTCGAGATGACCTTGGATCGCCAGCAGGTTTGGCTCCAGCAGCATGACAAACTGCTGGCATCCCTGCTGGAGTCAAACCGGCTCCTAACCCGCCAATTAGAACGTCTAACTACTTCCGTTAACCACTCTCTCTCCTTCTCCCCCACAGAGCGGTGATCTTGCGGCCGGGAGCCAGACCCCCTCAACCGTCATCAGCTCTTCTCCATCCTCAGCAAGACACCTTGCCCACCGACACCTTGACACCAGTGGGACCCCCCCCATCACCCACCCTGAGCCTTTCTCTGGGGATCTTCACGAGGTGTCGTGGCTTTCTGATGCAATGTGGTCTGGTGTTCCCGGGCAGCGTCCGTTGGCTTTTGTTTCTTGATGTCAACAGGGTCTCCTCCTACGTTTGTGGGCCTCCTTCGGGGTAGGGGCCCTGACTTGGCTGAGGCCGTTCTGTCTCGGGGCGGTTGGAGGAGCTCCTGTACGACGACTTCCTGTGTCGGTTCCGGGTGGTTTTTGACCATCCGAACCACGGGGAAGCGGCGTCGGGGCAACTCATGTGCCTCCGCCAGGGCTCCCGGTCCAGTCTCTGACTACGCCGTGGAGTTTTTTGGGCGTTGGCCGCGGACGCCGGATATGAATGAGCCCGCTTTAATACGCGAGGGCCTTCCGGTCCGGTTTTTGTCCGACCGTCTCCCGCGACGACTTAGGGGTTCCCGTGATGACCCACCTGACCTACAGTCTCTAGTAGACCTGGCCATCCGCCTGGACCGACGCATTCACGCGCGCGTAGGTTGGAGAGGGCCTCTCGCGTCCGGTCCAGGTGGCCCCCGCCGTGCGCACCAGACCCGCTGCAGCAGTGCCGTTCCCTTGCCTTCCCCGAGCGTCAATGGAAGACCCAGAACCCATGCAGCTGGGCCACGCTCGACTCTCGGCTCCTGAACGGGCCGGGCGCCGCGAACTGAGGTTATGCGCCTACTGTGGAGAATTCGGCCACCACGTCCAACACTGTGTCGTGCGGCCAAAAGATCCGGCTCGTCCGTGAACGTGGGGGTCCTGACGAGCCCATGTATCAAACCCCCCGCCACGGGCCGACCATTCCTCACCCTTCCTGCTGTCCTGCGCTTGACTGGCCACACGCACTCAGTAAAGGCACTGGTCGACTCAGGGGCCGAAGAGAATCTCATTGACCAGGACCTCGCGGCCCAGCTCGGTGTCCCCCTGGTAGGCCTGGGCAACCCGACGCGGGCGTACGCGTTGGATGGCAGGCTCCTCGCCCGCATTTCCAACCGGACGTCACCCTTGCCCCTCGTCCTGGCCGGCAATCACCAAGAGGACATCTCCTTCGCGGTCATTCGCTCTCCTCGCACTCCTCTGGTGTTGGGGCATCCGTGGTTGGCTCTACACAGTCCTTCTATCAACTGGACCGAGGGCAAGGTCGCCAGCTGGAGTGATTTCTGCCACCAACATTGTCTCCGCTCTGCGTTGCCCACATCCGGGTCTTCCGCTCGCACTTCTCCACCCCCGGAGCCAGTGGACCTCTTCAACGTGCCCGTGGACTACCACGACCTCCGACAGGTATTCAGCAAAGACCAGGCCAAGAACCTCCCTCCGCACCGGCCTTACGATTGTGCCATTGAGCTCCTCCCGGGGGCCCCCTTGCCCACCAGTCGGCTGTACCAACTGTCCCGCAATGAAAGAGAGGCAATGGAGGAATACATCGCCAATAGTCTGTCCGCAG
The DNA here is from genome assembly GCA_025084515.1 of Ancistrus triradiatus. NCBI lineage: Eukaryota > Metazoa > Chordata > Actinopteri > Siluriformes > Loricariidae > Ancistrus > Ancistrus triradiatus. Next base: position 78,206 of record JAJAGP010000753.1, on the reverse strand, counting down.
GGCTCATCCGGCCCTCCTCCTCTCCTCTGGGGGCCGGATTCTTTGTGTCCAAGAAGGGCGGATCCCTGCGGCCCTGTATCGACTACCGCGGCCTCAACGGCATCACCCGGCGGGACCGGTACCCTCTTCCCCTCATCTCCTCTGCGTTCGACCTACTGCAGGGAGCAACCATCTTTACTAAACTCGACCTACGCAACGCCTACCATCTGGTTCGAATCCGCCAAGGAGACGAGTGGAAAACGGCCTTCAATACACCCCTCGGCAATTTCGAGTACAGGGTCATGCCGTTTGGTCTCTCCAACGCCACGGCGGTGTTTCAGGCCCTGGTGAATGACGTGTTGCGAGACTACCTCAACCGGTGCGTATTCGTATACCTGGACGATATCCTCATCTTCTCCCGATCCAAAGACGAACACGTCACCCACGTCCGCCAGGTCCTCTCCTGCCTTTTGGACAACAAATTGTTCATCAAGGCTGAGAAGTGCGAGTTTCACTCGGACTCCGTCTCCTTCCTCGGGTTCATCATCCAGAGGGGCAGCATCAAAGCAGACCCAGGCAAGATCCGCGAAGTGGCAGAGTGGCCTACCCCCCCGGGGCGCAAGGAATTGCAACGGTTCTTGGGTTTCGCAAATTTCTATCGCCGCTTCATCCGCGACTACAGCAAGGTCGCAGCTCCACTCACCGCCCTGACCTCGACCAAGGTTCCCTTCCTGTGGATGCCCGAGGCCGACCGTGCGTTCAACCGGCTGAAGGTCCTGTTTACCTCCGCGCCAGTCCTTGCCCAGCCGGATCCCAGTCGGCAGTTCATCGTCAAGGTGGACATGTCGGACACGGGAGCTGGAGCCGTGCTCTCGCAACGCGATGGAACCGACGGCAAACTGCACCCCTGCGCCTTCTTCTTACGGCGCCTCGCCCCGGCAGAGAGGAACTACGACGTGGGTAACAGGGAGCTGCTCGCAGTGAAATTGGCGTTGGAGGAGTGGAGACACTGGCTGGAGGAAGCTGAGCTGCCGTTCGTGGTCTGGACCGACCACCGCAACCTCGAGTACATCCGAACTGCCAGACGCCTCAACTCCCGTCAAGCCAGGTGGGCCCTTTTCTTCAGTCGTTTCAATTTCACTCCCACCTACCGGCTGGGTTCTAGGAATGTTAAGCCTGATGCCCTATCTCGTGTCTTTCCGCCGGAGGGTCACCCGGAGCAGCCCGACACCATCCTCTCTGCCGAGCGCCTCGTGGGCCACCTGTCTTGGAAAGTGGAACACACCATCAGAGAGGCGCAGGGGATGGAACCTGACCCTGGGGGGGGTCCTCTGAACCGTCTCTCCAATGGGCCCATGAGTCCCCGTTCGCCGCACATCCGGGAGGTCGCCGAACGCTCGCCCTGGCCAGGCGTTACTTCTGGTGGCCCTCAATGGAGCAGGACGTTTGGGGTTTCGTGGGAGCATGCACCACCTGCGCTCGGGCCAAAGCCTTCCATCAGCCTCCCGCGGGCCTCCTGCAGCCACTCTCCATCCCCGGACGCCCATGGTCACACATTGCGGCCGATTTCGTCACAGGGCTCCCCGTATCCGACGGAAACTCTGTCATCCTTACTGTGGTGGACCGTTTTTCCAAGGCCGTATGCCTGATCGCACTCCCCAAGCTACCCTCAGCCACGGAAATGGCAGAAATCCTGTTTAACCAGGTTTTCAAGATCCATGGGATCCCACTCGACATCGTCTCGGACCGCGGACCCCAGTTCGCCTCCCAGGTATGGCGTTCCTTTTGCAAAGCCCTGGGGGCCACCGTCAGTCTGACATCAGGATTCCACCCGCAGTCTAACGGGCAGGCCGAGCGGGCCAACCAGGACATCGAGGCCACTCTGCGCTGCCTTACCTCCAAGGACCCTTCCACCTGGAGCTCTCAGCTGGCCTGGGCCGAGTACGCCCACAACACCCTGCCGAGTGCCGCCACGGGCCTCTCCCCCTTTGAGGCCTCGCTGGGTTACCTGCCGCCATTCTTCCCTGATCAGGAGACTGACGGCTTGGTGCCCTCCATCAACCACCACCTGCAGCGCTGCCGCGGCACATGGAGGGCCATCAGGGAGTCCCTCATCGCGGCCCGAAGCTCGGCAGACAGGCAGAGGAGGCCCATCCCCGCTTACTTCCCGGGGCAGATGGTCTGGCTCTCGGCTCGCGACATCCCGCTCAGCGTCGAGTCCAGGAAGTTGGCCCCGCACTTCATCGGTCTGTTCCCCGTCCTTAAGGTGATCAATCCCACTTCTGTTCGTCTTCGGGTGCCCTCTCACATGCGCATTAACCCTTCCTTCCATGTCTCGCAGGTTAAGCCGGTCGATACCTCGGACCTTAGCCCTCCGGCCGTGCCCCCGCCGCCCCCCCGGGTCGTCGGCAGCGACGAGGTTTTCACGGTGTCCCGTCTCCTGGACTGCCGCCGGCGGGGGCGTGGGGTGCAGTACCTGGTCGATTGGGAGGGTTACGGTCCGGAGGAGCGCTCCTGGGTTCCTCGTTCGGCCATTTACGATGCGCCTCTCATTCGTGACTTCGACAGGGCCAACCCTGGTAGGCCCCGGTGATCGCCGGGTGGCGATCGTTGGGGGGGGGTACTGTTGGGGTTCGCTCTGGGTCATCACCGTTTTTTTCCGCCTCTGATCTTTGCACACGATCTCTCACGTGTGTGTGTGTTGTGCTTGCTTCCTAGCGATCGGTTGGCTGCCGTTCTCGTCTCATCCACGCCTCCTCCAACTACACACAGCTGAAACTCACCACTCATCATCTCCGTCCTGCATATAACCGCCAGCCGATCGTCAAGACTTCGCCAGATTATTCCGTCTTCATCACGGTACTGGCTGCTATACCTAAGCTGCGCTAGCGCTAGCTTAGCTTAGCTTAGCTTAGCTTAGCTGAGCTTAGCTTAAGTAGCATAGCATCGTGTTGCATTGGATTGCATAGTGTTGTATCTAGCTTCCAGCCAGACTGTCCCTACAGTCTTATTTAGTATTTATTCTTTGCATATCCAGCCCTAGTCGTACTGAGTCTCCTTTTGTTTTCTTTTCGGCTCCCATGCACTTTACTTTCCATGCACCATGCACTACATTTACCATTACTTTCCTGTTTTGACTCACACCGGTTCTTCCTTTCTTCCCCAGTCAACCCGCTCCTGTCATCCTCCTTCCACGCCGTCTCCTGGTCCAACCTGCTGGTCCTGGGTCCGGACCCTCCTGTTTGGGAAGCAAGCATCACTCCACTGCCGTGCTCTTCTCACCCGCTGCACACCCCCCCCTTTCGTCGGCCAGCTCCCTGGACTCGACTCACGAAGCGTGCACCTCCTAAGTTCCAGTATCTGTTCATTTCTAAATAAACTCGTTTTTGTTCCCTCACTCCGTGGTCTGTCTGCTGATCTGCATTCAGGGTTCCAATCCTGTGCATTGTTTCGGAGGGCTCTCCGACCCCCTCCTAACAATCAAGCGTTGCAAGGGTTCTCTCATCGTAGTTTTTTGTCATTCAGACATGAATTATATATAAGACAGCTTTTTATTCCCTATTATAATCCTTAAGATCCTGTTGGATTGGATGGATGTTGAACGGCGCATAGCAAAGTCACAAGTCCCATGCCATGTCCCAAGACTACTATGCATTCCTCCTGATCAAGTTCTTCCGCTTCCCCCGTTGAGACATTTGAGTGTTTTTATTGTCATAAGAATGGGCACATCATTGCTACCTGCCCTGCTCTTAAATGGAAGAATGCTCGTTCTATGCAGAACACCCTAAATACCTTGCCTTTGGATACTGCAGCAGGTAAATCACCATGTCCTACTGCTAAATCTGTTTTCTAGCCTTTTATAGTTGAAGGTTCTGTTTCTCTTTCTGAATCTGACAAGATAAAACAGTCTGTTAAGAGATTACAGGCACACTAGGACAGCCGTGGCTCTTATGTCGGACAGCGTGTCACCTTTTTTTTGCTGAGACATATTGTGGCAGTGTTGGTGTAAAAGAGTAGAACTGGGAATACTTAGACTTCTGCTTCATAATGTTTTCATTAATACAGACAGTTTTACTCGATGGGTGAGTGGCCATTTGTTCTAAGTTGCCCGTGAGCAGTGTTTCGTTCATTCTTGGAAATGACATTGCCAGCGGTGATGTGTTTCCTTTGCCCACAGAAGTTGTGGACTCTGCTGATACTGCAGCTGATGTGCAGGAATTGCCCACGCTGTTTCCTGCTTGTATTACGACTTGTTCACAATTAGTTGATGGCTATTTATCTGAAACATTTATGAATGATAGCGCTTTTGTGCACCCTGATCAGCTATCTGAGAATTATGTAACCCTTAGTGACTATAAACAAAATGTCTGGTTTTCTGCCAGAAGAATTGTTTTAATTGCTCTTTGTTTTAATGCTGTAACAGAGAAAGCCCACATCACAGAAGCTCAGACAACTTATTTTATGACAAATGGCGTTTTGGTGAGAAAATGGTAATCTAGTAAAGTCCACCAGATAGTGCTTCTCCAATCTCCAAAATACTGTTGATTCTGTCACACCTGCCCACTTGTTGGGAAGTTGAACCAAGTGATTTCCTCTGCTCCTGTCTGTCCATAACAGTATTAGGAGAAAAAAAACTTGAGGGGCTACTGATTGATTTCATAGGTTAGGTTTCTATGAAAAAACTTGTTCAGGTAATTGTTACCTCATGACTTTTATTCGTACTAATACATGGTTTCCAGAGGTTATTCCCTTAAACTATGATAAAGTGTCCATTAAGTTTTGCACTACATCCGGCATACCAAAATGTGTTCAGTCGGTTCAGGCATCCAATTTCATGTTAAAGATCTTTGCTCATGTTGTGACATTTAGTCATTCACTGTTATCCAGAGTGACTTACAGCTGATACAATCTTACATTCCAAACAGTTGTGGGTTAAGGACCTTGTTCAAGGGCCCAACAGTGGAAGCTAGGAGGAGGAGTTATATTTTCGTCTCATCCGTCTACAAAACATTCTTCAAATAGCCTTCTGGCTTGTCCAACAGAACTCCATTGTCCACTCATTTAACATCGGTGATAAGGTTTTAATGCGTTTGCCCATCTCTGGCTCTACCTTACAGACTCGTTTTTCCAGTGCCTATGAGGTACAGCAAAAGTTGTATCCCACTAGCTACATGTTGTTAACCCAATATGTTCAAGCAATATGTGGATCACTTCGTTGATGTGAAGGCTACTACTGCTGATACACTGTGTCTTCTTTTATGCTCCTATGCTCCTGTAGTAATTCTGTCAGTTAATTATTCTCCTGAATAAGACACTCCACTTAGGTGTGCCTTATACCAGACTTTCTAATTCTGTACCACTACAATGGCTGTCAGAAATATTGTTGTATTTGTCCTTAGCTCTGGGAGACCCAAGCTATGATATGCTTGATAAATGTTTTATTTATTTATTTATTTATTTATTTATTTATTTATTTATTGTGGATAGTGGATACAATATGTCCGCAAATATATAGGCAATAATGAGTAATGAACAACATAGTAAATTATTGTATTAGTACGTAACAGTAGAAACCCTGATGTAAAAATGTTATTTCGTATTTAATGTGAAAAAAAAAGATATATACATGATACAAAATATATGCTGAAACAAAATCTTGGCCGTCCTGTTCTATGATCTCCTCAGCACTGTCACTGTCATCTGACTCAACTTCAAAGACACTTGTCACTCCATCAGCAATAGCTGTGAGTACATCCTGAACTGAGTACACTTTACCTCTCTTTACCAGTGGCATTCTGGAATGGAAATAGTGGTTCATGCAGAAATTATGCAGAATATATCTCGGCTATATCCTAACATTATTCTGATGATTCTGTTTAACATTGCTCTAGTGACTCTGAAGCATGAAAAGGTGAGAGTCTGTCAGTGAAATGCTTACACGTGTTCACATACAAACTACTAAAATTGTAATTTGAGAAGATACACAGACACAGAAGATACACATATTTGGTATTATAAGACAGTTACTTTATTTATAGTAGAATTATAGTACAAGAATATATGTATTCTCAAATATCGCAAAGATTAATACTGTTGTCTATAAAATGGTGGTGTCACTGATTTGATATTAGTTTACCCTTCCATAATTATTATTCTTACTGGAGAACACTCAAAATTTTGTTGAGAAACAAGTACATATGGTTCAAATAAGGGTAGCCTTTTGTTTGAATTTAAGGAAGTGCATGACCTTCACTGTAGTTGTAGTCCAATCCACATTAGATGATGGACTGCATTTACAGCATTTAGCAGGCACCCTTATTGAGGGTGACTTACAACTTACGGAAGTGCTTTGTATTGTTCATAATAGTACAAGTAAGCAATAACTCATTCCAACTACAACTATCTGATGTAGATAAATAAACAATGCATTTTTTATTTTATATATATATATATATATATATATATATATATATATATATATATATAATATATATATATAAGGATATATAAATAAGCAGTTGTAGTCACTTCAGTATTCACTTAAGTGCTGGGTGAAGAGGTGAGTCTTTAGTCGCCTCTTGAAGACAGCAATAGACTCAGCCATTCAGACATCTAGTGGAAGTTCATTCCACCAACAGGGTGCCAGGTCAGAGAAGAGTCTTGGTGCTTGCCTTCCTTTAATCTTATGTGGAGGATCCAGTCGAGTCAAGCTTGTGTCTCGGAGGGAACAGAGCGTGGTTTGATCAGAGCCTTTAGGTAAGATGGTTCTGTTCCATTTTTGGATCTGTAGGCGAGCATCAAGGTTTTGTATCTGATGCGGGCAGCTACAGGGAGCCAATGAAGTGAACGCAGCAGTGGGGTGACATGAGAAAACTTTGGCAGATTGAAAGCCAGACGAGCCACAACATTCTGAATCAGTTGCAGGAGTCTGATTGTACGCATTGGAAAACCAGGCAGAAGAGCATTGCAATAATCTAGTTTTGATATAACAAGAGACTGGACAAGCACCTGGGTGGCTTCTCTGAAAAGGAAAGGTCAAATTATCCTGATATTGTAGAGAAGGTACCTGCATGACTGGTTCAGCTTGGCATTTGAGCAGAGAAGCTTAGCTGGTTATCAAAGATAAATCCAAAGTTTCTTGTGTTCTCAGAAGGTGCGATGGAGGAGTTCACCTGGGAGATGGCAAGATCTTGATAAGGGGACCCATCTGCAGGAATGTAGAGCAGTTCAGTTTTGCTGTGGTTTTATCAGGGGTCACTCTTTGGCCGTATTTGACCCCACACGGCGACCTGAGCACATCAGCCCTTCCTGGTCATTTAATGGTTAAGTGGTGACATCTGTTGTTGAGCCCATATAAACACACCTTGGGGGCTTACACAGTGTCGCATCATTTGCTTGCATTTGCTTGCTTCGACAGCCCAAGGCCACGCATGCACTTGCTCTGCCTCATCATTTCCATGGAGTTCTTCGAAACTCCCCTTTATTCTTTTTGTTTTAGGGATAACGGTACGTCTGGGAGTTTGTAGACTCTCAGACGGGGGCTTTCAGGAGAGTAGTCAGTGCCTAAGAAATAGTGTAGGGTCAGCTTTTGTGTTTTTTTTATGTGTTTATTTACACCGGGTTTCTCCTGGCTGCTCTGAGCCTCGCTTCCACTGGCCTTTTCCCTCACTCACGCTGTTGCCCCCCTCCTTCTCCTTCGTGATTGGGGGATTTCTGTCCCCATACGCGATCATGTGCTTTGAAGAGGACGCAGTGTTTCTAACCTCGTCCTCTTCACTCCCTGCATGCATGCCACACTTTATTGGGCACGTGTTGTTTATTATTTGTGTGGCACGCGCTCGCGGAAGCTCCGCTCAGGATCCTGCGCTTCGCGCGTGCGCAGTCCCATACACCGTTGGTGCAGTGGAGCCTTATCTGTGAAGAGTGGATTTTTTTTAATAGTTTATTTTTGCTTCCTTTGAGTTTATTCTTTGTTTCTTTTTGTTATTGATATTTTGGTTTACCATTTCCAACAGCACTTGGGTCCCAATCCCTTATTCTTTTGTTTTCATGGTTCGTCATTCCTTTTTATATGGCGAACCGTAATAGAATGAGGCGTCCAAATAAGGGACCCAGCGTTAGCTCCTGGACCTCCCCAGCTCCTTGGAGTTCCCCAGTCATCGCAGTCAGCGGGTCCCGGGTTGGCTTATAGGGGGCCATCTTGTGACTTTAACCCATTTTTCCCAGCCCCTGTGGTAATAAGCACCGGTCAAGACCTGGTTCCAAACCAGCACTCACCTGCTCAGTTATGTATGCAGAACCGGGTTTTCTCCCCGCTGAGGCTCTTGACCCTCCAAGATTGACCATACATGGTCCTGAGTCGTTAACACCACCTAGTTTCGCCATCTGCGAACCTCAGCTGCTCATTCCCATGTCACGTGAGCTCCCCCTTATCCTGGAGCTCACCCAGGGCTCCCGGCTAGTCACCACTTATATAGTGGCTTGCCATGAACTGGCTCTCTGCGCCCGCTGACCCTGTATTTTGGCACTTAGCACTGCCTAGCTCCATACCTGAGCAATCAAGCTCTGTATCTGAGCATTTGCCGCCGCCTAGCTTCGTATATGAGCACGCCGTGCTTGTGAGCTCTGTTCCTGAGCTCACCATGCCCGCTAGCCCCGTATTTGGGCACTTAGTGCTGCCAAGCTCAGTACCTGAGCAATTAAGCTCCGTATTCGAGCATTTAGGACTCTCTAGCTCCATACTTGCATGCGTTGTGCCCATAAGCTCCATACCTGAGCAGTTAGTGCCACCTGACACCGTACCTAAGTACTAAGTGCTCTCTAGCTCCGTACTTGCGCATGCTGCGCCCGTAAGCTCCAAACCTGAGCATTTTGCGCCGCCTGACACCGTACCTGAGCATTTAGCACTGTGGTCGTCAGTCCCGATACCCGCGCCACGGTCACTCACCCCTGAGCCCCTTGGGGCCGGCCCCGGCCCAGAAGCCAGCTTTGGGTCTGGCTCGTGTGGTCCCCCCCTCACTTTTGGCCCTTGCATGAGGGTTTGCTCTGCTCATCAGGGTCCCCTGATATGTAACATGCTCAATCCTGAACAGGTTAGACAGGTTAGGGGAGGTTTTGGTTGCGCTTAGCGGAGTCTGAATACTATCATGGGCCGCTAGTGACCAGTATTTAACCCCACACGGCGGCATGAGTGCCGGCAGCATGATCGTGTGTGCGTGCGTCAGCCCTTCCTGGGCATTTAATGGTTAAGTGGCGACACCTGTTGTTCAGCCCATATAAACACACCTTGGGGGCTCACACAGTGTCGCATCATTTGCTTCTGCACCACTTGGTTCGGCAGCCCAAGGCCACATGAGCTCGCTCTGCATCAGCATTTCCACGGCGTTCCTCGAAACTCCCGTGTTTTCTTTATTAGTTTATTTTCGCTTCCTTTGAGTTTATTCTTTCATTTCTTTTTGTTATTTATATTTTGGTTTATCAATTCCATCTGGAGCTAACTGCACTTGGGTCCCAATCGCTTATTCTTTTGTTTTCACGGTTCGTCATTCCTTTTTATATGGTGAACCGTAACAGGTTTAGCTTCAAATGATGAGCTGACATCCATGATGAGCTGCTCATGAGATGCTCTCCAAACATGCTGATATAAGTGTGGAGACCTGGACATCTGTTGGAGGAAAAACAGAGGATGAGCTGAGTGTCACCAGTATAACAGTGATAGGAGAAGCCATGTAAGGTTATGACTTCACCAAGAGAATGGGTGTAGATAGAGAACAGCGTTTGGTGCAGATACAGAGCAAAGAAAATGGGTAGGGTGTTGAGTGGTTGCATATTTGCACTGCGGCTAGTGGCAGGTGCAAATGACTGGCAAATCTTGTTTATCTTTCATCAAAGAAGGTGGCAAAGTCTTCAGCAGTTAAGGAGGATGACTAAGCGGGAGTTGGTGGTTTGAGGAGTGATGAGAAGACTGTGTGGAGTTTGTGTGGATCTGAAGCTGATTCTTCCAGCTTTCTTCTGTAAATAGTTATAATATCATTTAAAAAAAAAATTTGCAATTCTGTGACCGGGGGGTCACAGAATTTGAGCTAACCCTAATCTGAGGGTTATCTGCTCATTTTGACCTCAGGTCTTTGTGTGACAAGTTTCCCTCTCTTTTTGTTGATTTTCCAACATTGCTGTCAAACGACATCCACCAGCATCCATATTCCTGTAATGTTCACAAGCGCTCGCGTCTGAAAAAAAAACTAACAAACAAAAAAAAAACCACACAGGACACCTACTAGAATATGGTATGGTGGTCCCTAGCAGTAATCTTTGACCGGTTTCCCCTACTACACGTGCTTCTGACAATTCAACCTTCACTGCAACAGACAATTTTCTAAAGTGTACTGTGATGCATTTTGGTCTAAGGAATTTACTTCTACATTCCAGTGGCTCATAAACATTGCAATAAAAAAGTGTGTCTAAATGTGGAGCATATGTAGATGACTTGGTTTTATACTTGGGAGCAACACTTGCAGACTTTGGAAACTGTATTTTCCAAGTTGTGAGATGTGTCATTAGTCTTGAACCTTGAGAAATGTGACTTTCGTAAAAGTATGATTACTTCAGTCTAAGAATAAACTTGTTTTTTCTAGGCGTGACTGGTCAGTACCACTGCTTCTGTAAGAACTTCTCAGATGTTGTTTGTTACCACACCTCTGCTTTGATAAGGTTCCTTTTGTGTGGTCTCCTTTCTGTCAGCCTGCTTTTGTCTCTGTGAAGCATTTGTTGTGAAGCTCGCCTGTGATTGATGCTCCTGCAAAGCCATTCAGTCTTGAGGTACACACCAGTGATACTGGAGCTGGTGCCGTACTCCTACAGGAGGACATTCTTAGCATTGACATCCCATGTGTTAACTTCTCCAGGAAGTTTGTTAAGCAAAAACTAGCCTACAGTAGAACTGAGAATGACTCTGTTTCTCTCCTTTGTCCTTACAACACTTCAAAGTCTACCTTGGCAGTAGTTCGTAAGCCATTTCTATGTTCACTGATCACTAGACTTTGATTTTTTTTTTTCTAGCACATGTCCAACTCAAACCAGTGTCTAATGTGCTGGTGTCTTATTATCCATGATTTTAACCTCAGGATCATGCACAAAAAGGGATCTTAAATGTAGTAGCAGTCACCCTATTGACATGTAAGTGTGCTGTGTATTTTGTGTTGATTGTTATAAACTTAGTTACAGAGTTCACACTTGGGGGGTGGGGGAGTTATAGTGTTATGACCCAGGTCAGTTTGTAGTGCTTGTTTGGTATGTGCGTTGTGTTTATTCCAGATCTGTCTCCTGTCTCCTCTGTTCCAGATTGATTCGCAGTCTTCATTCCATTCCAAGCCTGCTTGATCTGCCCCTGACTCCACCTCACTCTGTTGGTTCTGCTGGCAAGACCAAAAAACCCTCCACCTGGAACATGACGAAGAGAATCTCTTCTGTGGGCCCCATTTTCACTTGTGTGTAAACTCTGTGTGATCTGCCTCTTGTTCTGTGTAAGACCTGTTTCTAATTTAGTACTATTTTTCAATACCAAGTAAAATTCAGCATAATGAAGAGCTGTTTTGGAAGATTAAATGCAAGTTAGCTGCACAAAGAAATAGTTGAATTAATGAATTAATAGTTGAATTAACTACAGGCAATAATTTACAAGTTAAAACTCCCTAACCGTCATTTGCCCTAGCTCCTTGCATACATTACAAAGTCCACACATTGATTGAGTGCTGTGAGCTAGTGCTTCAGGCACACCAAGTTTTTCATAAAATCTCTTTTTTCTACTTACTCTGCAATGCTAAACCAATTCACCCTGTAGCTCTGAATCTGGAGAATCTGTTTTTTTGTTTTTGTTTTGTTTTGTTTTTGTTTGTTTACAAACAAAAAGGTCAAAGTTATTCCAATAAATGTACTGATTGTTCTCTACCAGTCATACAATCAAAACAAAAATAATATTTCTTCTATATCTTAATTTAACTTAGTATACTTTTTACATGGTCTGTCAATAATTACAGTGGTGCTTGTAAGTCTGTGAAACCTTTAGAATTTTCTATATCTCTGAATAAATATGACCTTAAACATCATCAGATTTTCACACATGTCCTAAAAGTAAATAAAGAGAACTCAGTTAAATAAATGAGACAAAAATATTATACTTGGTGATGTATTTTTTGAGGAAAATTATCTAATATTACATATTAGTGAGTGGCAAAAGTATGTGAACCTTTGCTTTCAGTATCTGGTGTGACCCCCCTGTGCAGTAATAACTGCAACTAAACAGTTCCTGTAACTGTTGATCAGTCCTGCACACCGGCTTGGAGGAATTTTAGCCCATTCCTCCATACAGAACAGCTTCAACTCTGGGATGTTGGTGGGTTTCTTCACATTAACTGCTCAATTCAGGTACTTCAACAACATTTTGATTGGATTAAGGTCAGGACTTTGACTTGGCCTTTCCAGAACATTAACTTTATTCTTCTTTAACCATTCCTGGTAGAACGACTTGTGTGCTTAGGGTTGTTGTCTTGCTGCATGACCCACTTTCTCTTGAGATTCAGGTCATGGACAGATGTCCTGACATTTTCCTTTAGAATTCTCTATATAATTCAGAATTCATTGTTTCATAAATGATGGAAAGCCATCCTGGCCTAGATGCAGCAAAACAGGCCCAAACCATGATACTACCAACACCATGTTTCACAGATGGGATAAGGTTCTTATGTTGAAATGCAGCGTTTTCCTTTCTCTTAACATAACATTTTTCTTTTAAGTCAAACAGTTCTATTTTGGTCTCATCTGTCTACAAAACATTCTTCCAATGACCGTCTGGCTTGTCCACATGATCTTTAGCAAACTGCAGACGAGCAGCAATGTTCTTTTTGGAGAGCAGTGGCTTTCTCTTTGCAACCCTGCCATGCACACCATTGTTGTTCAGTGTTCTTCTGATGGTGGACTCATGAACATTAACATTCGCCAATGTGAGAGAGGCTTTCAGTTGCTTAGACGTTTCCCTGGGGTCCTTTGTGACCTCGCCAGCTATTACACGCCTTGCTCTTGGAGTGATCTTTGTTGGTTGACCACTCCTGGGGAGGGTCTTGAATTTCCTCCATTTGTACACAATCTGACTGATTGTGGATTGCTGGAGTCCAAACTCTTTATGGATGGTTTTGTAACCTTTTCCAGCCTGATGAGCGTCAACAAGTCTTTTTCTGACATCCTCAGAAATCTCCTTTGTTTGTGCCATGATACACTTCCACAAACATGTGTTGTCAAGAGCAGACTTTGATAATATTTTTGTCTCATTTGTTTTACTGGGTTCTCTTGATCTACTTTTAGGACTTGTGTGGAAATATGATGATGTTCATCATCATATTTATGCAGAAATATATAACATTCTAAAGGGTTCACAGACTTTCACGCACCACTGTAAGTGATTACTTTAGAAAGAAGTTTACTATGTTGCTTAGAATTACATAATTTATTCACAAGATCCAAAAAAATATGTGACTGTCATGATCCTGGTACCGTCACTTCTGGACTCCAGCTCCCAGAACACTTTCACTCCCACAACATCACTTGCTCCCTCAATCTGATTCACCCACTTATTGATCATGTGCACTGGTTCCCCATCAGCTGATTATACTAGTAGACATTTAAACACCATTCACTTTTTGCAAAGTTTCACCACTTTATCACGTCACTGAATGTTATTTTTTCACTCCATTTACTGCTCCTTTTTGATGAAGTCTGCTTTGTTTATTGGAATCTGCTTTGCCTAAAGTTTTGGATATTCTAGATGGTTTGACTCTTTATAGGGTTTCTGATCCCTGGACTGTTTTTTGACCCTGTTGTTACTCTGCCCATTAGTGCTGTTTTGTGGATCTTTACTAAAGTTCCTGAAAGATTTGCTGTGCTCTCATCCATTTGATGCCAGATAGAAGAGTGAAATCAAAGAGTTAAATAAATAGTTACACATATAGTTTCACACACTTGTAGATGTGTAGTCAAATTTATCTAATCAATCACATTATTGCCCAATACATTGCTGTATTACCTAATAAAGTACAACTTAGTAGCAAATAGCTTTTGCCTTCAGAATTGTCTTGGTTCTCTGTGGCATCGATTCAACAAGGTGCTGGAAACATTCCTCAGAGATTTTGGTCTACACTGAGATAATAGCATCATTCAGTTACAGGAGATTTGTCAGCTGCACCTCCATGATGTAAATTCCCCATTCCACCACATCCCAAAGGTGCTCTATTGAATTGAGATCTTGTGATTATGAAGGCCTTTTGATTATGTGAACTCACTGGCATGCTCAAGAAACTGTTATGACCCCCCCGGCACTGTGGGGATTCCGCCAAGCTGATGCTAGAGGTGGTTATTGGCTTCTATCATTCGAGATCCTCACAGGCAACGCAATCGCGGATGCATTGTTTAATTGCTGCCTGATTGTGGTATTAGTGGCTTCAACTGTCAGCAGTGCTATTTAAGAGCACGCTCTGGCACTGACAGGCGTCGCACCGTCACTCTGCAATCTGCTTCGTGATCACTCGCGGTTCCATGGAGACCTGACATGTCTCACTCTTTGTTTGCATCCGCTCCGGTAGGGACACCGGTAAGACCCGCCTTACATAGAAGGTGGGCTGTGTAGATCTGCAAGGCTTGAGGTAAGGTGTTAGGCAAGGGAAAGCTTTTTCCCTTGGACTTGGACACAGATGACACTGAAACCGACCTAACAGTATTGGAGACAGGCTCACATTTAGATGACCTTAGAGAGGTCTCGAGGATAGAGGACCTTAGGGAGGTCTCTGACAAAGGCGAACTTAGATCAGACACGGATTTAGATGACCTTAGAGAGGTCTCGAGGACAGAGGACCTTAGGGAGGTCTCTGACAAAGGCGAACTTAGATAGGACACGGATTTGAACTTGGATGACCTAGGGGAGGTCTCAGGGATTGAGGACCTTTGGAAGGTCTCGTAGATGGCCGACTCGTTAATGGACGGCTTGGACCCAGGTACCAAAGGCGATGGCATAAGTCCCAGGCAAACGTGCTCCATTTCTGAGCTAGAAAGCTCAAGCACGTAGCCAACTGGATTCGGTACTGAGCAAACGTGCTTACATTCCAGGTAAGGATGCTTAAGCACGTGACTGACCAGCTTCAGTAACGGGTAATCGGGCTCTGGTAGTGCAGATGCAGTGCTACAAGACAGCAACAACTCCTCAGCGGAGACAACGGACGCGGCGTGCACAGATGCCGGGTTATCAGACCTAGAAGGTTCCAACATCATGCTACGAGGCGCGAACGGCTCAACGACCGAGTTAGGCTGCCTGACTGCAGGAGTACCAGGCCTCGGAGACCTATGACAGGTCTCAGACAATATCGGGCCCTGGAGCGACCCTGGGACGGGCATACCTAGAACGGACTCTAGGACAGGCGACCCTTGGACTGGGAAGGGCATCCCTAGAGCAGACTCTGGGATGGGTGAACCTGGAGCTGAGACGGGCGTCCCAAGATCTGACTCTGGGATGGGCGACCCTTGGACTGGGACGGGCATCCCTAGAGCAGACTCTGGGACGGGCGACCGTTGGACTGGGACGGGCATCCCTAGAGCAGACTCTGGGATGGGCGACCCTAAAATGGACTCTGGGACAGGCGGACCCTGGACTGGACCGGGTGTCCTTTGAATAGAGACCGTTGAAGCGCTTGGCCACATTAATGGCTGTGATCCTCCGACAGCCAGTGAACGGAGGACCCAGCAAGTGGCGAACAAAATGAGGTACCAGCTGGACACTGGGGAGTGGACCCGCCAAAAGGTGGAGCCTCGGAGGCGTAGGACTTACTATCCGGAAAGGAAGCAACAACTGCCCTGAGCACATCCAGAAGTGGGTCATTCTGCGTGGACCCGCCGAACAGTGGGACCTCGGGGGTGTATGGTCCAATATCAGTGGGCGGGCAAAAAACTGCCCCTAGTGCATCCAGAAGCTGGTCACAGTCCCCGGTTCGCACCTGTGACCACCTTTCTGTTACCCACTGCAATGCTTTGCCTGAAAGGCAGGACACCACCAGTGAATTACCGGCGAATTCCGAGCTGGGTGGAGAAAGCGTGAGGTAGCGAATGCACTGTGCTCTGAATTTGTTGTACAGTGCAGAATTACCATCAACCCCCCCCCCCCGGTAAAGCGATCTCAAGGACCGGCGGGGAGCCGGAAGTGGGCAGAGCTACCAGTGAGGTAGTCACAGTTGGCGGGAACTGGTCCTGCTATGACACGCGCTGGGAGATCGCGTTCACGGAGGGAGCCAGCTGTGAAATGTCTCGCGTTACCTCAGCAACCTGAGCGCGAAGCTCAGCAAGTTGATCCCAGCTCATAGTGAACGGCGCCAAGTTCTAAACAAAAGGGAAACTCCCGCTGCCTCCAAGCACGGCTGAGTCTTCTGTAACGCCAGCTGTAGAGTTGAGGAGACACACGCAGGAGTGGATCTGAACTCAGACGGTGTTTTATTAACAACGCAACTGATAACAGAGTACAAACGGATAAACGGAATAACACCAAAGCGATACGCGAACAAGATCGAGGGTGAACGGAGAGAAACGGTAAGTAGAACAATAACTGCGGTTAGGATAAAGAGATGAGGGACACGATAGAGGAAGGCGGGAGAGATAGACAAGGCTAGGATGATGAGAGATGAGATTAAGGTAGAATGGTAGGAAGACATGGAGACTCGATTAGGCGAAAGAACGGATGGCATGAAAACGAGATAGCATGGGAGCTAGCGACGTTCGGCGGAACCACGAGACTCAGCGATGAGACTGTGGAGGTGAACGGTATTTATAGTGAAGTGGAAGGTGCTGGAAGACAAGGGGCAGGTGGGTGTATGTGACGAAACGGAGGAGGAGAGAGAAGGTTGTAGAATGTGGTTGAAAGTGATGGAAGGGCGGTGTGGTGCGCAGGTGCACGAGTGAGCCGTGAGAGAAGGTGGGCGTGGTGTGCCGGTGCGTGAGTGAACGTGACAGTGTTATCCTGTAGAGTGATTGCATCATGACTTGGTAGGATGGCCTTGAGGAGCAAAGGTGAGCAGAGGATTTACAGTTTGTCAAAAAAATGTGTGAAATAATTATTGAACTGCTCAAAAACAACAGATGATAAAAATGGATTTAGATATTTTTTCCTCTACAGTGAATAATATCAATAAATTGTTCAATGAATCTGGAGATATTTCAGTGTGTAATCGGTAGGGCAGAAGCCTAAATCTCTCAGACGGCACTGCATCAAGAACAGTCATTCATAAATAGCTGGTATTACCACATAGGCAAGGAATTACATTGGCAAATCTTTGTCAAGCACTGCAATGCAGTTACATTTATAAATGCCACTTTAAACTTTACTGGGCAACCAGCTTCCCGGTTCGTGCTAGCAGTGTTTATCGCATCGTTCGTGCCTTCGACGCGAGCTTTTGTGTTTCAAGTATAATAGTACTTCCCCGTTTCGCCCTTTAGTGACCCCGTTTTTGGCTGTTGAATCCACTGTCCACAGTTCTTGCGTTCTCCGACCTCCCTTTCAGTACTACTCTGACGTCACCGATAGTGTGGCGCACCTGTAGCCATTCGCCTCCGAACGCCCCTCATCCTCGGTTCGATCCCGGCCGCCCACACGCCGGTGTTATCACTGGTTCCTCCTCAATTCTCCCATTGGAGAGGTATCTTGTTTCTTTTACTTCTCGTCGTCCCCCCCCCCCTTCTCTCCCCCCCCCCCCCCCTTCT
This sequence comes from Ancistrus triradiatus, assembly GCA_025084515.1. Lineage (NCBI taxonomy): Eukaryota > Metazoa > Chordata > Actinopteri > Siluriformes > Loricariidae > Ancistrus > Ancistrus triradiatus. The sequence continues at coordinate 60,443 of JAJAGP010000753.1, read as the reverse complement.
TCTCTTGCTGTAGGGTTATTAAAGGTTCCTGCACTTGGGTTCTCATTCCCCCTTTCTCACTCGTCCCCTGTCCCGTACCGTAACACCACACAGTGGAAATGTGGTCAAGATGAATGTTTTTCCAGGGAGAAAATCTTTTTGGAATGTGTTGCAGGCCTGAAATGCAAGAATGGATGTTTAACAAATAAAATGAAGTTAAACAGAGCAAACAATAAATATATTGGGTTCATACTTGTCAAGTAAATATAAGAACAATATTTTGTTTATATTTCATTTGCATTTTCCTTGCTGTCCCAACTTTTTCTGATTGTAATGTATAACAGACAATCAAACCTATTGGTGTTTGTTGCAAAAAAAAGACAATATAAAATGAATCTCAAAAGGCTCTAAAAAACCCCAACTTTGAACAAAATATAAAAGATCAAAATATGAAAGGCATCTGCTAAAGATGTGACTTGTTAATGGCCATTAACTTTTTGTTTATAGAGAGGCTGTATTGACTTTTCATTAAATCAACAGAACATGTAATTTAGACGTATCTAATCAATTTCAGAATACTGTAAAGTTAAACTTGCTGCATGGAAAAGCAAGTAAATGTACTACAGTATAAGACCTTTCCATGAGCTGATTATAGGTACAGGGTGACACAGCATCCTGAAGCATGACACATCCTAAATACCTCTTGACATGTAATATTCATATTCTGAGCTATAACATAGAGCTCTGTGTGTGTGTCTGTGTGACAGAGAGAGAGAGAGAGAGAGAGAGAGAGAGAGAGAGAGAGAGAGAGAGAGCAAGCGTGCGTGTCCTAGAACAGACGATGCACTCAATCTCCTCACAAAAACATTACAGGACAGCCAAGCCACATCATTATACATACACAAATTATCTCATGACACAGCAGAACAAGGGTCAGAATCATTAAAGAGAGTGGCACAAACAGCAGCACAGTGGTACCCCTTCTCAAAGATTGTAATCTCCACCACCTTCACCACAAACCTGAAAGACATCACCCTGGGTCACAGTCCCAGCAGTCATCAGGTGAGCCACAGAAGACCAAGCCCTCACATCCTATACCACCTTCACTGCAAGAAAGCAGAGCCCACCTTTGACCCATCACCAATGGACCCATATCAAGTCACACTTGCAGATAAAAGACAGACCAGAATCAGTGGCTCAGAAGAGTTTGTCCAAAACTGAGGTGGTATGCAGCTGCAGTAAAATAAATTCTGCAAACAGCAATTCCACGCTCCTGCAGCTGCTTACTCTCATCTGCAACAGACTGCTGAACCAAAGGAAGTTAATTTGAGTTTTATATGAAAATGTCTTTCATAAATGTAATTTTGCATTCTATATTATCTTTATAAACATACATAAATATAGGCAGTGATTATTTTTTACATGTATATACCTACTACTTACAGTTATTCCTTACACTACTACGTATTACTTACACAAAATACTTACATTTATTACTTTCATTATTTTATTAGAATGAGACCCCTAGCCATTACAATGTGAAACATACAGGACATCAGGGCATCAAATGCACAATGCAAAAGTCAAACTAAGGAATCTGAACAAAACACCAAATACATGGATATCGTGATCCTTGAGTGTAGAGCAACCACTTTCAAAGATTACAGATTAACTATCACCCCCTCTACTAAAAACCCAGCAATCAGGAGAGACAGAGAATCTGGAATTATAATAAGGTTTAAAACCAAATGATCAAAACATATAGACTAAGAAATTACGCATTTGGCTGAAAATGAAAAGATATTTACTAAACAGTCCAAAAGACATATTTTTTGCGCAGTATACATCCTACTCAGTGACTCATCGTATTATGACGAAGAGATCTTCCCCCAGTGCCACACTGGGAGCTGCAGCTTCCAGGCCCAAGGAAGTGTGCAGCACTGTGGGGACCTGAACACTCCCACTGGATCTCTACCCAACCTCAATACTGAGCAAGGTGAAAACTACATATTTGGACATCAGTTCCATGGAATAGACTCTCAAAGCAACAAAACTGGAAAGGATCTGCTGCTGCTCTGTCAAAGCCTGGATGTGTAGGCCTTACATCGTCAGTTGTATCTTATGAGGAGACACACTTTCTGCTTACCTCCTGGTAATAGCACAGTTAAATTATGCAATAACAGATTTAGGTTGTTTCACTGTCAGTGCATTTACAGTTAAACCACTAACCCCTTTGTCTGATCACAGTTAGATTACTGTGTTCATTAAAAGGACAGAAAATAATGAAACACACTCACGCGGCCCAGCAAGCTGTACACGACTCAGATGGACTAAAAACAGCACAGAACAGATCCAGAAAGCAATTGGGAGCTGTGAGATACAAACATATTAAACAGCTTTTTGGAATCAACTTACTATACACTCACAGTAATGAAGGCATCAATCTGGCAATTAGACACCTAAACCACATATTTACTAAAACTGCCAAAATTTGTAAATTGAAACAAATAAAAACTAAATCAGATAACAAATAACACATGGTTAAAAAATAACAAATGATTAATCAAGAAAGTCAACAACTTAGGAAAGAGGTAAGGAATTTGTCTAACAAAAAGCACAGAGACCCAATAAACACAGATGTACTGTGACATTGTAGCCCTTTATAAACCTGCACTTAGAATAAAAAAAAACTCAATATACATGAGTACAATTAAGTTTGATTGAAGACGCCATAAATACAAACCCCTTCTGGGAGTGCTGGAATAACTGTTAAAAAAGAAACTAGTTATATAGAAGGGAGATATTTAGATTAATCGTTTTGAATCACTTTATAAACAATCAACTATAAACTCAGGTCCAGAACAAAAATATACGCTCATTGACAAAAAACAAAAAAAAAAACACCAAGTAGGAGTTGTTGGAATTAAATGAAACTGTACATGTATGAATGTAATGATGATATATGTACATGATTACAGTATTAGAGTGAAATGATAAGTTTATTGGGGAAAACTGTACAATATAAAGGAGGCTCTCGTACCACATTAGGCCTCCTCTACCCTAGATACAAGATGAGATACGGTTGGGCATAGAGGCATGCAGGTTCCGTAAGGTATCCTGTTGCACATTTTTCCAACAGATGTTGCAACTGGGCCTGCAGATCCTGCACACTTGTTGGTTGAGGAAACTGGTGCCCCAGCTGGTCTCATAAATGCTTGATTGGCGAATGGACAAGCCAAGGAAGTGTTGTAATCTGGCAGTGACATTACTGGGAAACCATTGCTATGTGTGGGTGAGCATTGTTCTGCTGAAGAATGCCAGTTTGAAGCCCTGGCATGAGCCCTTGGAGCCGCAGGATGTCCTGCACACATCACTGATCTGTTAGTGTCCCTTGTATCACTACTAGGGTTGTCCTACTGTTGTAGGCGACGGCTCCCCAGATCATCACACCAGCAGCTGGGGCAGTGTGTCATTACACAGCAAAGGCAGGATTGAGCACTCATCACAAGGCCTCCTGGATGGTGGACAATGAAGCTGTGGGAGCTGCTCATGCTTGTCAGCGGATCAAATGATCCTCTTTACTGGTGGTCTGTCTGGGCCATCTGGAGCCTGTTTGCTATGTGTGTGTGCTCTCAGAGAAACACTGCTCCCCACACCTCCTTACAGCTAAGTCAGAATGGCCTTGATGGTAGGCAGTTGTTGAAACAACCATCCCGCTTCGTTCAGTTCAATGTTGCACCCCCTCTCAAAGTCTGTCGACTGGGCTGAGAGTGCATCATAGAGCCATGTCTAGCAGTAAATAATCTCTAATCAAGAAGAACACTACCCAAAAGTAGATACTGAGAGCCTTTGTATAGGGCAGTGAAGGAAGCACTTTTGCACCCTCTTGTGGCACGAACCAGTGTCTAAAAAGGCTACAACTGTAATCATTTACATATCTGCCTGAGACATAACTGCATGCACCAATCTGACATTTCTAAGTGTGTTCTTTTTTTTTTTTTTTAATGACTGTATAATTTAAATGCTAAGTACATTAGGCTATAAAAGACTCTCTAGACTATCAGATAACTGAGTGGGAACTTAAAACTAAATTAAAAGACAAAATCAACAAAATGATAAAGAACTCATGCCAGAACACTCGCTATTTGAAAACTATTTAGTCAAATTCTGAGTGCAGGTTACTTCTGACCCCTGGACTCAAGGTCTCATAACACCTATTTTCAAAAGTGGAGATGGATTTGACCTCAACAGCTACCAGTACATATGTGTGAACACTAACCTGAAACAGGACTAATATTATTTAAGCACAAAACTATTTAATATTTACATTAACAAATTGGCCTCCATGTCCGAGAATTCAGCAGCTCCTGATCTCAGCCTACACAATTCTGAGATCAAGTTCCTGGTGTATGCAGATGACCTGGACCTGCTGTCACTCACTGCACAGGGTCTACAGCAGAAGCTGGACCTATTCAATTCAACGGTAAATTAACTGACAGACAAGGCATCACAATCAAACAACAGATCCCCGTACAAATACCAGTTCCAGTTTGGCTTAAATTATATGAATGAGTAATAGAACCCATTAATCTGTATGGTAGTGAGGTGCAGCGACCTCTCACCAACTGAAACTTTAATAAATGGCAAAAACACCCAGCCAAAATTACTCACACTGCAAAATAATTCTACAAGTTTACAGAAATATGACATAATGCATGTAGAGCAAAATTGGGCAGATTCCCTCTCTGCTACTGAAAATCCAAAAACGATCCATTCAGTATTCGCTATATGTAAAAAGCACTGATCCAGATTCTTTCCATGTTAAAGCCTTGCATTACCAAAAGCTGAACAAAGCGCCAAGTCGATTCCACGAGCTGGTCCTGAACCTCAACTCAACCCCATATTAACAGCACATTCACCCACACTATACCACTTCAGGACCAACTGAACCTCAGATCAATCAGAGTTATCCAAACTATAACAAAACAAAAACAGAAGTATTGGAAGAAATAAACTGAAGCACAGAGTAAAATGCAGTGCTATCTGGCCCTAAATCGACAGTAGACTGTAACCGAGGACCCGGGCACACTAACTGATCAGAAACACACACCCATGTCGACAAGGTACAGACTAAGTGGTCAAAAACTTAGCATTGAGACAGCCCGAAGCAAGAAATCCTGGCCTTCCCCAGAGCAGAGACTGTGTACACACTGCAGCTCTAACACTGCAGAAACAGGGCTGCACTTTTTTACAGAGTGCACTAAATGCAGCTCTGTATGAGAGAAATACTTCAAAACATTCCAAAAAATTCATCCTCAAGTCTGCTCCCTAAAGAACTCGGAGAAACTGAACATCCTGTTTGGAGAGCAACAACCTCTCTGCACAGTACATATCAGCCTGCCATAATCTGAGGGACAGTGAGTGATGCACCTGAACACACACACACACACACACACACACACACACACACACACACAGAGCCCTGTTCCATCTTCTCACTAAGGAAACTTGTTTGAATTGTGTTACACCATTATGAATATTATATACTCATTGACAAAAAAAGCACACACACCCAGACAGAAATGTTGATTTGTTTCAAAACTCAGCATGCGGTTATGTCTCAGTCAGATATGTAAATGATTAAGTGGTGAGTCTTACCATGTACATCCTGGGCCTATAAAAAGGCTTTATGGGGCTACTTTTGGGTAGTGTACCTCTTGGTGAAAGATAGTTGACTGCTAGACATGCCTCTACGATGCACTAGATGACATTTTGTCCAGTAGAGGGGGGCACATCATTGGACTGAGAGAAGCAGGATGGTCTTTTTTGTTGGTCAATTTGCATGATGGTCAATTTATTGTCATGGTACCCATTTCGTGACCTGCCATTTACAGCTAGCCATCATCACCTTAATTTGCAGTGGTATGCAAACTACCTGGACTGCTACGGATGGAATCATATCACCTTTAGTGATGATTCCAGGTTCAGTTTGGGAACCGGCTATTTTTGGGTTCAGGCATTTAGGCTTCATGATGAGCTCTTCAATCCTGGCTTTACTGTGGAGCAACACACTGCCCCAACTGCTGGTGTGATGATCTGGGGAGGCATCACATATGGCAGTCAGTTACTCCTACGTTTCACCACTGCAACCACATTTTCATTTGCTTTATAAATTGCAGTGACTTTTAGACGAGCCTGGTAGCAGCAGCAGCACTAGCGTCCTGAGGATGTATCAAAGGCTGCTCTTCACAACACATTTGTGGAAGTGTATCATGGCACGGACAAACTAGATTTCTGCGAACCTCAGAAAAAGAGTTGTTGATGCTCATCAGGCTGGAAAAGGTTACAAAACCATCTCTAAAGAGTTTGGACTCCACCAATCCACAGTCAGCCAAACAGACAAATTGAGTACAAATGGAGGAAATTCAAGGGACGGATGAAACCAAAATAGAACTGTTTGGTTTAAAAGAAAAAGCTTATGTTTGGAGAAAGAAAAACACTGCATTCCAGCATAAGAACTTTATCCCATCTGTGAAACATGGTCATGGTAGTATTATGGCTTAGGCCTGTTTTGCTGCATCTGGGCCAGGATGGCTTGCCATCATTGATGGACCAATGAATTCTGAATTATATCAGAGAATTCTAAAGGAAAATGGCAGGACATCTGTCCATGAACTGAATCTCAAGAGAAGGTGGGTCATGTAGAAAGACAACGACCCTAAGCACACAAGTCATTCTACCAAAGAATGGTTAAAGAAGAATAAAGTTAATGTTTTGGAATGGCCAAGTCAAAGTCCTGACCTTAATCCAATCAAAATGTTGTAGAAGGACCTGAAGCGAGCAGTATGTGAGGAAACCCACTAATATATATTCAATATATACCGATGTTCATTCAATATACATCAAAGTATATTACAGTTCATTAAACAATTACTGCTTGGCTTGCCATAATATACATATACAGTGTACAGAGAGAGAGAGAGAGAGAGAGAGAGAGAGAGAGAGAGAGAGAGAGAGATAAACCAAGACAAACAGTTATTCTCTTTCCCTTTGATCTCTCTCCCAAGCCCCCCCTTCCACGCTGAGTTTGGCCAAAGTTGTGATGGGATCCCCAGATGAGTAACTCTGACATTGATAGATGGGACCAAGGTTATTCAGAAGTACCCTAAAACATTGCTTTTCTGCTCCCTACACAGCCCCATTCTTCATAGTTCTTCAGCATCTCATGGTTATGTCATTTTTCACCGATGACAATAGCCCAGGTCAGCAGTTTTAGACACAGATGGACTTTGCATGGCACCAAAGTCTTTATGATAGCTGACTACAAATGATCATGACATTTCGTTATCGCCACCAATACTGAAATTAAGAGAGAATAACAGCAAATACATAATTTTCAATATTTCTGCATAAATATCTGTTGACCTAAAACATGACCTAAAAGCAGATGAAGAGATCACAATTAGACAAATATGAAATACACATTTTATTGTAGAAAACAATACAGTATCAGTGAGTATCAAAAGTATATGTACATCTATGATTAGCAGTTAATTTGAAGGTGAAATAAGAGTCCAATATTTTTAATCAATGAAAAAAAAAATCAGGTGTGAGTGGGTAATCTGTTTATATTTAATGGACAGGGATATAGACTGATCCCCAAAACTGAAGTGTATAATGGCATAAACAAAGATTTCTGATTACCTCAGGAAAACAGCTGTTGATCCTAATCTGATCCTAATGTGTTTGAATAATCCACAGTCAGGCAGATTGTGTACTAGTGGAGGAATTTCAAGACCATTGTTACCTTCATTAGTAGTAGGTAACAAATTACTCCTAGGGCAAGGTGTTTAATAGTCCTGCAGATCAGAAAGGAAACCAGACAACCAAAAACCTCACACACCTTGCCCTAAACAGCTGGCAGTCATTGATTCAACAATTAATTCTGAATTATACTAACAGGTTCTCGAGAAGTTAGGAAAATTGTCCATGAACTGAATATCAAGAGAATTGGGTAATGCAGCAAGACAGCTTTTTTGGAGCAAGTCATGCTCCAAAAGAATGTTTAAATAAGAATAAATGTAATGTTTTGGAATGACCATCTCCAAGTCCTGTCCTGAAACAGTGTTTTTACCTATATACCTTCCTTTTACTCCACCACCTGATCGAGTCTTGTATTAATTTACCTTGTCACTTGTTTCATGTCCTGGTTCCTGTTGTTCCTGTCATTTCTGTTGCTCTTGTTATGTTTTGTCTGTTCCTGTTCTATGTGCTGTACTGTCTTGTGCTCTGTTTGGACTTGCTTGTTTGTTTGTATCTGCTGCAGTGTTCCATGTTAGCTGTCAGTATTTGCCTATTCTTGTTAGGGTTTGCCCTGGATTCACTCCATTTTTCCCTGGTTTATTATTTTCCGACGCTCCTTCCTTCCACTTTGTTTACATTCCCGAGTGCGGCGTGTATGTGTTTGTGTTTGCTTTCACAGAGATCGATTGGCCGAGATCGAGTGCCGAAGGTTTCTTCTGCAGTGCAGTCTGGTGTTCCAGCATCACTCCACGGCTTTTGTCTCCAATGCCAGCAAGGTCTCTTATGTTATTGACCTCCTCCCGGGCAGGGCCTTAACATGATCTGAGGCTGCACTCTCCCAGAGGGGTTTGAGGACCTCTCATACGACAACTTCGTTCATTTATTCAGGGCAGTGTTCAACCACCCTAGCCATGGCAAAGCGGCATTGAGTCGCCTCATAAGCCTCCGACAGGGCTTCCGCACTGTCTCTGACTATGCTGTGGGGTTCTGGTTGTGGACTCCAGTTGGAATGACCCCGCCTTGCACGAGACTTTTAGATCGGGGCTATCCGAACACCTCAAGGATGAGTTAGCGGTCCGTGATGGACCCTCTGACCTACAAGCGATGGTAGTCTTGGCCATTCGCCTGGATCAACGTATGCACACACGCAAGTTGGAAAGGTCCTTGTGTCCAGTCCAGGTGACCCAGTCCCCCCGCACCAGACCCATGGCGGAGGATTTCCCCTGGCCAGCCTCTCCTTGCTCTGGCTTTCCCGAAGATCCCGAGCTCATGCAGCTGGGGCACACCCAATTAACCACTAGCCAGAAGACTCCCTGGTTCTCTCCCGAGTGCCCAGGCAGTACCACGACCTATGGTGTCCAGTAAGGACCATGCCAGGTTGCTACCTCCCCACAAGCCCTACAACTGTGTGATTGACCTCCTTCTGGGAACCCCCTTTCCCACTGGTTGCTTCTACCAGCTCTCTTGCAATGAAAAGGAGGCTATGGAGGTCTACGTAGCTGAGTGCCTCGACGCCGGCCTGATCCAGCCCTCCTTGTCACTTCTGGGGGGCGGTTTTCTTCTTTGTCGCCAAGGAAGACTGCTCCCTTTGCCCGTGCATCGATTACCGTGGGCTGAATGGCATCTCCAAGTGGAACCATTACCCCATCGTGCTACTCAGCTCGGCCTTCGACCTCCTTCAGGGAGCAGCTGTCTTTACCAAGCTGGACCTGTGGAATGCCTACCACCTGATGTGCATTAGGGAGGGAGTTGAATAGAAGACTGCCTTCAACACTCCATTGGGGCATTTTGAATACCTCGTGATGCCCTTCGGCCTGACCAATGCCCCAGCAGTCTTCCAATTCCTGGTCAACAACGTGCTTCAAGATGTCCTCAACCGATTCGTGTTCATCTACCTGGATGACATACTCATCTTCTCTCATACCGTAGACGAACACGTGAAGAAAGTCCGACAGGTGCTGAACCGCATCCTCGAAAACAGGCTCTTTGTCAAGGCTGAGAAATGCAAGTTCCACTTGGACACAGTTACATTCCTCGGCTTCGTCATTCAGAGGGGTATTAAGGCCAACCCGACCAAAGCAGAGTGACCCAAACCCCCAGGGCAGAAGAATAGAAGGATAGAAGGATCTTCAACGGTTCCTTGGGTTCGCCAATTTGTACTGCTGCTTTATCTGGGACTACAGCAAGGTTGCGGCCTCCCTCATCCAGCTCAGCTCCACTAAAACTGTCTTTAGGTGGACTACCAAAGCCAACCAGCTCAAGAAGTTTTTCACCACTGCTGCCATCCTTGCTCAACTGGATCCCAGCCCAAGCCGGAGGTTAACGCTTCGGACACGGGCATTGGGGTCGTCCTGTCCCAGCGCATAGCCCCAGACAACCAGCTGCACCCCTGTGCATTCTTCTCCAGGCGCCTCTTGCCTGCTGAATAGAATTATGATGTTGGCAACTGAGAACTACTGGCAGCTAAACTTGCCCTTGAGGAGCGGAGGCACTGGTTAGGGGGCGCAGAACAGCCGTTTATTGTCTGGACAGACCACTGGAACCTTGTATACATTCTGTACTGCCAAGCACAACTCTCGGCAAGCCAGGTGGGCCCTGTTCTTTGGGCATTTCAGTTTCTCTCTGACCTACCGGACGCATCCCAAAACATCAAGCCATATGTCCTGTCTTGCCTCTGAGGGCCCCGAGGAACCTGCTGATACCATCCTGCCACCCAACTGCCTCATCACCCATTTCACCTGGGAAGTTCAGCGGACCATCCAGGAGGCACAGAGGACTGAACCCAACCGTGGGGATGGACCACCCAATCACCTGTATGTGCCTGTCTCGGCCCAAACCACTGCTTCCTACAACCTCTCCCCACACCTGGGTGCCCATGGTCACACATCTTGCACATTCCATCATTCTCATTGTCGTGGACTGTTTCTCCAAGGCAGTCCAGCTCATCGCCCTGCCCAAACATCCGACAGCCTCAGAGATGGCGTAGATATTGTTCGATCAAGTCTTCAAGGTCCACTGCATCCCAGTGGATATTGTGTCAAACATGAGGCCCCAATTCGTCTCCCAGGTGTGGAGGTCATTTTGCAAGGCCTTGGGGGCCACGGTAAGTCTCACTTCTGGATTTCGCCAATCGACAGGCCGAGCGGCCCAAACAAGAGATTGAGGCCACTCTGCGATGCCTGGTGGCGAAGGACCCGACCAAATACAGTTCCCAGTTGGCCTGGGCTGAGTGCGCCCACAACACGCTGGCCAACTCTGCCACGGGCATCTCGCCATTCGAGGCGTCATTAGGGTACCTTCCACCCCTCTTCACGAACCAGGAGCTCGACATGGCAGTTCCCTCCATTGCCCTCCACCTGCGTCGCAGCCGGAAGACAGGCCCGTGGCATGCTCTGCCAACTGCTGCTGTAGACCTGGCCCTGCCATCAACCCGGGCCAACGTGTCTGGCTCCTGGTACGCAACATCCCCCTCCGCATCGAGTCCAGGAAGCTGGTACCCCATTACATTGGTCCGTTCACCGTCGACAAGGTAAATAATCCTTCACCTGTACGTTTAATCCTGCCCAAACACATGTGTATTCACCCGACCTTCCATATTTCGCAGATCAAAAAGGTTATCTCCTCGGGCCTCATGTTTTTAAATTGTGTTAGCATTCTCAGTTGGCCACAGTGTTTATCTCAGCATAGCCTTGTCTGTTAGCCTCTGTGTATAAATTAATTAATCCTCAGTTTGCATCATGTCTCTGTATTCACCATGACATATTGTAATAAAGCCTCACCCCCATTTATGTTTGTCTGAGGACACCCTTCAGAAGAGAATTACAAACTATGATTTCTTGTGTACCGAAATACATGTTTCTTTGTTTTTTCCTGGATTAATGTTAACTGAAACCAGCAATGTTTTTTTCAGCATTTGCATTCAAAAGTCATTTCATTCTTTTTGTTCAGAATTTCATTTTTATTTGTTAATATTCTGAAGTCTCATTCAATATTCCCATGTTTTCATTCAATATTCTGAAGCTGCATTCAATAGCCTCATGTTTTTTTTTTTTTGTTTGTTGTTTGTATTTTTAATATTCTCAAGTTTCAGTCAGTAGTTTCAAGTTTCATTCAATATTTCCTGAATGCCCCACTATATACAGTGGTGCTTGAAAGTTTGTGAACCCTTTAGAATTGTTTATATTTCTGCATAAATATGACCTAAAACATCATCAGATTTCCACACAAGTCCTAAAAGTAGATAAGGAGAACCCAGTAAAAGAAATGAGAGAAAAATATTATACTTGCTCATTTATTTATGGAGGAAATGATTCAATATTACATATTAGTGAGTAGCAAAAGTATGTGAACCTTATAACTGCAACTAAACGTTTCCTGTAACTGTTGATTAGTCCTGCACATGAGCATGGAGGAATTTTAGCCCATTCCTCTGTACAGAACAGCTTCAACTCTGGGATGTTGGTGGGTTTCCTCACATTAACTACTCGCTTCAGGTCCTTCCACAACATTTCGATTGGATTAAGGTCAGCACTTTCAATCCACATGATCATTAACTGCAGACAAGCAGCAACGTTCTTTTTGGAGAGCAGTGGCTTCCTTCTTGCAACCCTCCCATTCACACCATCGTTGTTCAGTGTTCTTCTGATGGTGGACTCATGAACGTTAACATTAGCCAATGTGAGAGGCCTTCAGTTGCTTTGAAGTTACCCTGGGGTCCTTTGTGACCTCGCCAACTATTACACGCACTATTACACGCCTTGCTCTTGAAATGACCTTTGTTGGTTGACTACTCCTGTGTAGGGTGACTGGTCTTGAATTTCTTCTGTTTGAACACAATCTGTCTGACTGTGGTGGTGGAGTCCAAACTCTTTTGTGATGGTTTTGTAACCTTTTCCAGCCTGATGAGCATCAACAACTCTTTTCCTGAGGTCCTCAGAAATCTCCTTTGCTCATGCCATGATACACTTCCACAAACATGTTGTGAAGAGCAGACTTTGATAGATCCCTGTTCATTAAATAAAAAAGGGTGCCCATTCTCATTTGATTGTCATCCCATTGATTGAAAACACCTGATTCTAATTTCACCTTCAAATTAACTGCTAATCCTAGAGGTTCACATACTTTTGAAATTCACTAACATGTGATATTGGATAATTTTCCTAAATAAATATATGACCAAGTATAATATTTTGTCTCATTTGTTTAACTTAGTTCTCTTTATTTACTTTTAGGACTTGTATGGAATCTATCTGATGATGTTTTATGTCATATTTCTGCAGAAATACATAAAATTCTAAAAGGATCACAAACTTTCAAGCACCACTCTAGGTGGCCTGTCATTGTGCTTCTAATAGATACTACTGATGAATGCTATTCCAAGAGTAAATTCTAAAGGCTTTTAAATGACAGTTAATCATATATAATGTTCATGCATGTTTTGAAACATTAAACCCATACCCATCCATACACTCTAAGTACAATTCCTGCAACAGTAAATACATTTCTCCTAACACTAAATCACCTGTGCAAAAAAACCCTTAAACACTCCAAAATATTAAAACACATATTAAAGCATATAGCCATATTAAAGCATACAATGTCAGTCAATCACTGCAATGCTTTTACCAAATGGAGGCACTTAATTGTGATCACTGAGCGAATACAGATGCAACAAATTCTAAATGTATGTATCAGAACCAGACTGAACCAGTACATAGTTTTGCTGACCATAACAAAAGACTCACAGATGTGAAAGTACATTTTTATTATAGTATTGATGTCTGTCGGATAACATTAATGAAAACAAAACGATGTATCATTTTTTGAAAAATATTTAAAATAAATATGCAATGTTACAGTGAAAATGCATGTGTGTAAAACTTTATGCTAACTGTAGTACATCTCTTCCTTCTGTTGGTCCAGAACATTGACATCACACCTGATGCCCTGCCTTCCAAGACAAACCTTCTTGCATGTCTTAGCCACTTTCTGCAGTTCAGTATAGCAACAACCACCATTCATAACTTCAAGAACTGACATAGGAATTTAGGCTTGTAATTACGCCCCTTCCACAATTCCATTATTCTTCAGTAGGGCTGTGGAATGGGGAATACATTGTTAATAATTCCATTGATAATTGAGGGTAGGTATCAACAATTTACTGTAAAGATTAGAGTGGTGAAACCTGACATTTTCCAAATTACCACATAGTTTGGCAGCTTAGATCTCATCTCCCTCTCATTATCATGTATGAGAGCAGTGTCCTCTCAAGAAATCAAGAGTATGTTGTAGGAGCCAATGTTTGGAACATGGTGGATAACATCATTCACTGAGACAGCAGCACACATTGCTGCCCACACAATGTTACCCCCACATTGGCCTGAAATGACGGTTTCGGTTCCTGCCATGACGTCTGGATTTGTTCAGACTGAATCCTGCCACATCCAACCGCATCCAAGTGGTGTAGGATTCATTGAACTTGAAAACAGTGACAGTACACATATAGTAAGGTGCAAACCTTAAATACCGTAAGGTTTTTAAGTTTTAGCGGTCACTGCACTTTGTAGTTCTACAGTTACAGACTGTAGTCCATCTGTTTCTCTACATACTTTGTTAGCCCCCTTTACCATGTTTTCTACTGGTCAGGACCACCACAGATCAGGTACTATTTGGGTGGTGGATCATTCTCAGCACTGCACTGGCACTGAAATGTTGATGACACCATCACTAGTGCGTGTTGCACTGATAGGAATGGATCAGACACCACAGTGCTGCTGGAGTTTTGGACTGGAAATATACTCATTGACAAAAACATAATGCTCCTAGTAGGAACTGTTGGGATCAAATTCAACTTTATATGTGAGAATGATGGCATATGTAAAGATGGCATATGTAAGGGATTACAATATTAGAGTAAAATGAAGAAAAAAATAGTGGACCACCTCTAACATGGATATAAGATGAGATAAGTTTGGCACTGGTGGCAAACAGGTGCCATATGGCATCCTGTGGCACATTTGCCCACAGATGTCGCAACTGTGCCTGCAGATCCTGCACACTTGTAAAATGCTGAAGCTGGCACCCCAGCTGGTCCCATAAATGCTTGATTGGCGATAAATTTGGAGACAGTTGCAAGTTGGAAGCTCTGCCATGAGAGGCAACACATGTAACCACAGGATGTCCTGCACATATTGCTGAGTTGTTAGTGTCCCTTGTATCACTACTAGGGGTGACCGACTGTCGTATGCCTTCGTATGGCTGTCATATGGCTTCCCAGATTACCACACCGGCAGTTGAGGCAGTGTGTCACTCCACAACAAAGGCAGGGTTGAAGCGCTCACCATGAGGACTCCATGCTTGAACCCAACCATCATCAGATCCCAAACAGAACCTGAATTTGTCATGAAAAATGATATGGTCCCATCCATAGCAGTCCAGGTTCCATGGTTATGACACCAATGCATACAAAGGCAAAGGTGGCCGGCTGTCACTGGCAGGACATGTACTGGGCACCATGACAACCAATTTTCTTCTGCCAAGAGCCTGGAAATGGTCCGGACAGATACAGGTGAAGGTGATCATATGCTTGTTGATGAATCAAACAATCATCTCTACTTGTGGTCTGTTTTGGCCATCCGACCCTGTTTGCCAGTCACGCGTGCTCTCACGGAAACACTGCTCCCAACACCTCCTAACAGCTAGGTCAGAACAGCCTACATGGTGGGCAACTTGTCAAAACAACCACCCTGCTTCTCTCAGTCCAACAATGCACCCCCTCTCAAAGTCTGTCAACTGGGCAAAATGTCTTTGAGTGCATCATAGAGCTATGTCTAACAGTCAACTATCTCTCACCAAGAAGTACACTGCCAAAACTTAGCCACTGAAAGCATTTTTTAGTTCAGTGGGGAAAGAATTCTTGCACCCTCTTGTGGCAAGATCACAGTGTCTAAAAAGACCGCACCTGTAATCATTTACATATCCTGAGACATAACTGCATGCCAGGTTTTGCAACAATCTGACATTAAGTGTAGTCCACCACCCAAAAATGTCCAGTCACCAGCATCCTGTAGGCAGCATCCTGTGAGCACTTATGAAGGATTAGACAATGATTAAACTTTTACAATGTAGAATACAGTCTCCTATTGTGGTGTGAATACTGGGCTCCAGCCACCAGAACGGGGCAGTGGTCACTAACTAAGACATGAAAAACATATTAAACCATGGTTAGGCAATTGATAACAACATGATCTATGATAGTGGCCTGGCCGTCAGGGGAAATAGTCTGCTACCTTTGCCTTCCTCTTCTTCAACCTCTGTGTGTTTCTGCCCCTTTACTGTACCACCACTTATTAGATCTCCCCTTCCTCTTGCATGAGCAAGTAGCTGCCAAGTTCTGTAACCAACTTCCTCCTTTACTCTCAAGAACACTGGATCACTTTTATATGTGCTTGTGGTTTTACTTTACTGTGATAAATTACGCCTATGGGATGGGGCCAGGGTTTTCAGTTGCTGGAATCTTTTTGGGGAAGTTAGTCACAGCTCAAATGAGACATATTGGCCTTTGTATGTGTAGTATTGTGCATGCCAGAATTTACACAATGAATCACTACATTGTGAGTTTCAAAAAGTCATCTACATAGTTGATTGATAAGACTGGAATTTGTTACAACTGACATTTCACAGTCAAATGAGAATTGCATTAATTCAATCACAGATTCATTTAAATTTTTGCCACAAGTATTTCCACATATCCATTTTGCATGAAAACATTAAGAAATGAAATAGTGTTATGGCCAACTGTATTGATGCTATGGGGTTGTGTGGCATGGTTTTGAGAATGAGGTTAAACTTCTGGAAAGTGCATCTAAACAACTGAGAAAAATGCTTCACACATTGTGTCTGTTAGGGAGCCGTAGATCCAGCTAGACTAGACAAGGAACCCAAGATGCATCAAGACAGATGGACAAGCAAGACAGATGGACCAATGTAAACAGAGGGTTTTATTAACCAGCAACTTAGGTAAATGCTACTGAAGAAAACAACACCGGTCCGAGGAAGCGACAGGCTTAACCTGGGAGATATGAAAGGTGGGATGAAAGTGCATATGTTTAGGCAGTTTAAGGTGGATTTAAGCGGGGTTGCTAATTATGTCAATGGGGAAAGGGCCAATAAACCAGGGCGTATTCCACTCAGGCTAGGTGGATCCTTTGTGAAGAGGCAGCGCAGAAAGGCTTCGATTTATTAATTGGCATGTTCAGCTTGCCCATTGGACTTGAGGTAGAAGCCTGAGGTCAGGCTGATGGTAGCACCTGTGGCCCCACAGAAGGCTCACCAGACCTGCGAGGTAAATTAGGGCCCACAGTGGACAAAGTGGGCCAATGTCATGTGGCATGCTGTGGATCTTGAACACATCATTGAAGAGGAGGTTAGCTGTCTCCAGAGCCATGGGGAACTTGGGTAGAGCCAGCAGGAAAACAGCCTTGGAGAACATGTTGACCACTGTGAGGATGAACGACTTGCCACTGAATTCCGGGAGGCTCGTGACGAAATCCACCGAGATGCTGGACCAGGGTCAGCCAGAAATGGGGAGGGGCTCACAGGAGACCAGCCGGAGGGAGATGAGAGGTCTTGTTCCTGGCACAGGTGGAGCATGCTGCCATGTACTCCCTCGCATAATTTTCCAGGGCTGACCACCAAAAGTATGTCTGAAGCAGGGTGGTTGTACGATGGGCACCGGGGAGGCATGCCCCACTGAAGTACCGCAGGTCTGGCAGAGTTAGAGACGTTGGTCGGGGGGTCCACCTCCCAGGTCAGGTTCCTGAGCCTGTGCTTTTTTGACCATCTGTTGGATATCTCAGGTCAGGTGGGATACCAGTCAGTCGGGAGGCAGGATAGTGTTGTTAAGGGAGGTAGCCTTCTCAGCAGAGAACTGGCGGGAGAGAGCGTCGGGTTTGATGTTGCGGGATCCTGGCTGGTAGGTGATCGTGAAGTCAAACCTGGAGAAAAAAAGGGCCCATCTCATCTGATGTGAGTTCAGACGCTTTGCCGTCTCGATGTAAGCCAGGTTGTTGTACTCAGTCCAGATGACAAAGGGCTGTTCTGAGCCCTCTAGCCAGTCTAGCCAGTGCCTCCACTCCTCCAACGCGAGCTTGACTGCCAAAAGTTCTCGGTTGCTGACATCATAGTTGGCCTCAGCTGGGTGAGGCTATGGAAGAAGGCAGCACAGGGGTGAAGCTTGTTGTCGGAAACACTGAAGGAATACTGAAGGAAACAATAAACGGTGGTGGAGGAGTCCAGGGAGCCTGCGGCAATGAGGAAGGGAGGAAAACCAGAGTAGGAGTGTGGCAAGTGAGAAGAGTGCTGCTTCCACAGATTAGGTGGGGAAGCCGAGGGAATCTAGGAGGTGGTACGACAGACCAAACAGGAGATAGTGGAAGATGGTAGGTAGAAGCAAAACAGATGCCATAAGAGCCAGAGAATAAGCAAGCTAAGGCTAAATGCTAAGGAGCACAATGACGACAAAACCAGTACCAGTAACATTAGCGGATGATCTGGTAAGTTGTCGATGAATGAGCCGGCATTTTATTAACATGGTGATCAGCCATGACGATGACGACGATCAGGTGTGTAAATTCCGGAGCAAAAAGATGACTGGAGGACAGAATGATGACACGGTTGAAGATCTGACCAAGCACAACAAACATACACCGCACTTGGAAAATGTAAACAAAACAGAAGTGTTGAGAGAGCAAGACAGAGAAAAGAAGGAATGACAGCGGGAGTAAGGGATAGGGGAAAATGTATAAAAAAAACAGAAAAAAAGTAAAATGGTCCCCAAAAGCAAACCCTGACACATCTGTGTTTGAATAGGAAAAGTTTGAATGAATTACAATAAACAATCATTGCATCTGTGTATTTTAACAGGAAACTTAAAGAAATACAAACGAACAAACATTCTGCCAGTGTATTCTGTACAGCATGTTTTAAAGGAATTCAAAACTAATGAATGTTAACAAACAGGGGACTAGAAAACAGAGTATGGACACTAGTGCAGGATTTATTTAGCCAAAATGCCAGAACATGATGAGCCAAACTTGAATTCATACATTTTCATCCCTGTTTATGCCAAGTGAAGGTCATGATGAGCCACTGGGATCCATTTTAAGGAATGCACATTTTAATTGTAAGGATTTTGGAACGTATACATTTTAGCATCAGGAACAGCAAAACTCCCACTTAAAATAAAAAGACTGTCTGTAATGTGAAATAGTTTAGGATTTTTTAAAAAGGTTTTCGAAAATAAAACCCTAAACCCAAGTCTGTTTCACACAATCAGAAGTAATAAAAGCAAACCACCAAAATATAATGCAAGACAGAAAGTGGTTACTTGCAATAAACAGCATGACCATGATGTCAGATTGCATTTAATGAGACGTTGCCAACATACGTGATCATTCCCAACAGAACCAAAACACCATTTAACACCATGTAATTCTCTCCAGACCTGCATGACTGACTTTATTTTAGAAGTCTGGCTGGGATGATGGAATGTAGGCAGCTGAACCACTCAGGTTTTGCTGACCCGAGGCTGTGCATTGTCATATGCTGGATATTGACATGCATTATAAATCAGGCTGGAAGGAACACTGCTGTTTTGCTACTCTCTGATTTCTGACCCGCCTGCTTGTGTGTTTGGTATCTAGCATTTAGACTGACCCAGGGTTTAAAAACAGGAAATCAAACTCAAAGGTCTTTGCTGTGCCTCTGGCTAAATAACAAGCTATTTTAGTGATGGAGATCATACTTCTAAATACACAGTGAGGAGATGGATTGGGTTGTGCCAAAATAGCATTCAGGGCAGGTAGTGCAAAGGAAGGGATGATGTTCATATGAAACAGTTTGTAATGTTCTTTTATGTTCAAAATCCAACTCACATGTAATGACACTGATGTAGTTTAGTAATATGTAGACTCACTGACCACTTGATTAGGTACATCTTGTTAGTTGTCCTTAAAAAACTGCCTTAATTCTTTGTGCCCTAGATTCAACAGAGTGTTGGAAACATTTCTCAGAGATTGTGGTTCATATTGACATGATATCTTCATGCAGTTGCTGCAGATTTGTCAAACACACATCCATAACGATAATTTCCTGTTCCACCACATTGCACAGGTGCTGTATTGAATTGAGATCTGGTGACTGTGGAGACCATTGAGTACAGTGAACTCATTGTCATGTTCACGACACCCGTGTGAAATGATTTGTGTCATGGTGTGTTATCCTGATAATCATGATTTGGTACAAAAGCAGTATCAACAAATGGTAAGACTTTGAGGAGCGGCGGCGGGGGGGTTATAGCCCCACTAAAACAGGTCTAGTGACATCCATGCATAATATTATTAAACAATTCAAGTGATCTATAATGAATTTATGTGCAGAAAGGGCAAGGGCTCAAGAGTAAACTGAACACCGATGATTTCTGATCCCTCAGACGGCACTGCATCGAGAACTGTCATTCATCAACAGCTGATATAACCACATTGGGAAGGGATTACTTTGGTAAACCTTTCTCAAGCACTTCAATATGGAGTTACATTCACAAATGCCCCTTAAAACTTAAGTTATGTTAACCGTGTCCAGAAGTGGCATCGACTTCTCTGGGATCAGAGGCATCTGGAATGGACCATTACACAGAGGAAATGTGTATTGTGGTCACATGAATCAGTATTCCACATCTATTTTTGGAAGAATTGGACGCCATGCGCTCTGGATAAAAGATAAAAAAGACCATCCAGTCTGTTATGAGCAACATGTGCTGCTGTCAAGAAATCTTTTCCGAGGCTGAAACGCAGGAAGGTATGAAATGAAGTCGACCAGACCATATCTTGGGTTCATACTGAAATAAAAGTCAAAGTACAGTACATGTAAGAAACTTTTTTGGCTGTCCCAGCTTTTTGGGGGCTTGTACTTTGTAAAAATCTATAAGTTATAAATTAATCTGGATAGTATCTAAATGCTGTTAATATAAGATAATTTTTGGGGGGTGCACAATGGTGCACTGTTTAGCGCGCTCGCCTCACAGCTCCGAGATCCCCTGTTTGATCCCGATCCTGGACTCCACCTTGTGTGGAGTTTGCATGTTCTCTCTATGTCTGTGTGGTTTTACTCTGGGTACTCCGGTTTCCTCTTATATTCCAAATACATGTGTTGTAGGTTTATTGGTGTTTCCAAAGTGCCCTTAGTGTGTGTGTGTGTGTGTGTGTGTGTGTGTGTATGAGTCTGGGAGTGCACGTGCCCTGTGATGAATTGACTTGTTGTTCCTCTCTTGCACCCTGTGCCACCGGCTAGGCACCAGCTTTTCTGGGAGCCTGTAAACGATTAAGCAGATAAGAAAATGAATGATGGATAATTTAATAAGAAGGAATTCAAATTAACAAACATTGCAGTACTGTTTGTTTGTTTTTTTGGCAAATGGTACAGGAAATTAAGAAATTCAAATTAAGAAAATTAAATAAGACAAGGAAATAAATAAATATTTAAGCAATTTATTTGCTTTTCAGTTTTATCTTCCTTTATTTAAATAACCATTTCACCCAAAACATTTCATTAAATAACATTTATAGTGTGTAAATAGTGTGTTATGATATATCCAAATACAGTTAAATAAATCTTAAATTATTAAACATTCATTTTGAGTACTGGTAACTGAAGCTAACTAAGTGTATCTGCTCTCATAGTCCATATTATTATCTCCACTTTTTTGAAGTTCTACAGTTACAGACTGTAGTTCATCTGTTGATTTGCATACTTTGTTAATCCTCTGGCCGCCTTAATCATTCTCAGCACTGCAGTGACTCTGATGTGGTGATGGTAGGCAAATGTGTGTTACACTGGTACTAGTGGATCAGACACAGCGGTGCTGCTGGAGTTTTTAAATACCTCATGTCACTGCTGGACTAAGAAAACTCCACCCACCAAAATATCCAGCCAACAATGTGCTATAATAATACAACAATACAACTAGAAGGGCTAACGGCTAGCACTAATACAAATACAGGAGCTAAACAAAGGGGCTAGGTTAACATAAGACACACTACACATGGAACAATACATGCAAACGACAAAAACAGTAGAAAAATTGTGACAAAGAACATGGTGCAAAGAGGAGGCAGGAAATGAGAGGATGAGTGCAGAGACCAGACAAATAAGTGAACAGAAAAGGCAGGGGGTCATGTCAGTATAATGGGCACCAGGAACAGTGTGGTAGCTGCATACCCTAACAATAATACAAAGTACAGTGGTGCTTGAGATTTTGTGAACCCTTTACAATTTTCTATATTTCTGCATAAATATGACCTAAAACATCATCAGATAAAAGTCTGGTCTTCACAACCCATGTTTGTGGAAGTGTATCATGGCATGAACAAAGGAGGACCTCAGAAAAAGTTGTTGATGCCCGTCAGGCTGGAAAAGGTTGGAAAACTCTGTAAAGAGTTTCGACTCCACCAATCCACAGTCAGACAGATTGTGTACAAATGGAGGGAATTCAAGACCAATGTTATCCTCCCCAGGAGTGGTTGACCAACAAAGATCACTAGAAGAGCAAGGCTTTTGGAAGAATGTTTTTTGGACGGATGAGACCAAAGTAAAACTTTTTGGTTAAAATAAAAGCGTCATGTTTAGAGAAAGGAAAACATTGCATTCCAGCATAAGAACCTTATCCCGTCTGTGAAACGTGGTGGTGGTAGTATCGTGGTTTGGGCCTGTTTTGCTGCATCTGGGCCAGGACGGCTTGCCATCATTGATGGAACAATGAATTCTGAGAATTTTAAAGGAAAATGTCAGGACATCTATCCATGAACTTAATCTCAAAGGAAGGTGTGCCATGCAGCAAGACAACGGCCCTAAGCACACAAGTCGTTCTACCAAAGAATGGTTAAAGAAGAATAAAGTTAATGTTTTGGAATGGCCAAGTCAAAGTCCTGACAGTAATCCAATTGAAATGTTGTGGAAGGACGTGACATGAGCAGTTAATGTGAGGAAACCCACCAACATCCCAGAGCTGAAGCAGTTCTGTAAAGAGGAATGGGTCTCCAAGCCGGTGTGCAGGACTGATCAACAGTTACTGGAAATGTTTAGTGTCAGTTATTGCTGCACAGGGGGGGTCACACCAGATACAAAAGCAAAGGTTCACATACTGTAGCTTCACTCAAGGTGCTTCTGTCATAAGCTCCAGCCCCATCATACCCAGGCCACTTGATGCCGATGTGCATATTTTACATTTTATTTGAAGTATGACTCCATGACTTTAGTCTCATTCTTAGATTTATCATCTATGCCACCCAAGGAGGTTGGGTCCCTTTTTGAGTCTTGCTCCTCCCAAGGTTTCTTCCCCATAACACTTAGGGAGTTTTTCTTTGCCACTGTCGCCCTAGGCTTGCTCAATTTGGGATTGGACGTAGATATTAGGAGATAATCTAAACTTATAAAGTTGCTTGAGACAATGCTCCATTGTAAAAGCGCTATATAAATAGATCTGACTTGACTTAACCTTAATCTAATCGAAATGTTGCGGAAGGACCTGGAGCGAGCAGTTAATGTGAGGAAACCCACCAACATCCCAGAGCTGAAGCAGTTCTGTAAAGAGGAATGGGTCTCCAAGCCGGTGTGCAGGACTGATCAACAGTTACTGGAAATGTTTAGTGTCAGTTATTGCTGCACAGGGGGGGGTCACACCAGATACAAAAACAAAGGTACACATACTTTTGCCATTCACTAATATGTATTACTGTATAATTTTCCTCAGTAAACAATTGACCAAGTATAATATTTTTGTCTAATTTATTTAACTGGGTTCTCTTTGTCTACTTTTAGGACTTGTGTGAAAATCAGATGATGTTTTAGGCCATATTTATGCAGAAATACAGAACATTCTAAAGGGTTCACAAACTTTCAAGCACCACTGTATTAGTTTGCTTTTATGATTGACATAAACTTATTTTCTTACAAATTCATGTTAAGTTTCAGAAATGCTCCTAGGACATTTAATAAAAGACAAAAATCCAATGCCAGTCTAACACAGTGATTTTAGATTTGAACACTTATTCAATTCAGACTTAAAGAGTTTTAAAGAGCTTCAGGCTATTAGCATATCATAATTAAAACAGCTGAACGTCTGCTCTATAATTGAATCTGTGCTCTTTCATTAACTTAAATGTATACACTAAAGTGCCCTTTACATCATGCCTTTTTGACTGTGTGGGTACTGCAAAAGACTTTTTCTTTAAAGAAGTTTACAAAATGTTAAACATATATAACATTTTAAGACAATGACCCTAAGCACACAAGTCGTTCTACCAAAGAATGGTTAAAGAAGAATAAAGTTAATGTTTTGGAATGTCCAAGTCCTGACCTTAATCCAATCGAAATGTTGTGGAAGGACCTGAAGTGAGCAGTCAATGTGAGGAAACCCACCAACATCCCAGAGTTGAAGCTGTTCTGTACGGAGGAATGGGCTAAAATTCATCCTATCCGGTGTGCAGGACTGATCAACAGTTACTCAGTAATATGTAATATTGGATAATTTTCCTCAATAAATAAGTGACCAAGTATAATGTTTTTGTCTCATTTGTTTAACTGGATTCTCTTTATCTACTTTTAGGACTTGTATGAAAATCTGATGATGTTTTAGGTCATATTTATGCAGAAATATAGAAAATTTAAAAGGGTTTACAAACTTTCAAGCACCACTGTATGTACTCACTTACCTGCCTTCGCTCTTACTATTTTCTGAAATATACTTCTTCACTGTTTTCTTGCATTTTCCTCAATTTTCAAGTAATCATTATGAAATAGATAAACTGCCTAAAGCTCTGTTTAGTCTAGCCAGCAAAATTATCATTGTGCTTTAGAAAAGCAAACCCCTGTTACTTCACGATCATTTTGGTTCCTGCCCTGTAGTGGTAGTTCAGAAGTGTTGGTTATATGCTAGTCACTCAGATACTGTAATTTTGTATCTTAGGACTGCCTGAGATGCACCGTTGAACCTTACTTCATGTGTGTGTATAGATAGTGTGCTGGTACTGTTGTTAGTCACTGTTGAAAAGAAAGGAGAAAAAAGAGGGGAGCTAACAGAGCATGTCTGCATTTAACCAAAATGTATCATTTTTTATTCTATTCAGCAGTGTTCAATATGCTTGACATAAGCATATTTCACAGGTCAAAGTGGAATTCCACTGACAGGCATGTTCACATTCAGTCACAAACGTTTTCTCCATAAACTGTAGACAGTTGAAGGTAATGTTTCAGTCAGAATCCTTACACTCTATATGGGTCAAATTATTAATTCAGTTTTAATTCACAAATAAACTGTAAGTGTAAATTAATTTCTGTAAATGTTACTGTATAATATTTACTGAGTATTTTTTTTTATGTTTCCTTTAGACTAAAAGAAATGGAGTGTCCATTGTAGTCATGTTACACAATGTGCTGTTTTGTTCAATTTTGTCTCACTGCTAATTGAAGAGCATACCACATTCCAAAGCACAACATATGCTAGATTTTCAGCAGAGATGTCTTATTATTATAAGCACTGCTAGATTTATGAAAGTTAACAGAATGTTGTCTTGATTACTATAATATTACACTCTGCAATTTTGTTTTTAATGTTATCAATCAAATAAACTTTAAGATATTTTGACCAAAGATACATTTCTAAAAGAGGTGTAATGGGCTAATTTACAGACACAGACACATTGCTAGGTATGGTTTGTTGAGAGAAGAGGCATAAGGTACAGCACATTTGCTCATAATGCTCGTTATTGACATACCCACACAATACAGCAAAGACACAGCCCTAATAAGGGCTCTTATCAATGCAGCCCAGCCTGCCTAACACTCTTGCATCTGACAGTTCACATAACCTTAATTACACTCATAGAAACATTCATAATTACACATATGACAAAGTTGAGCACAAACACATGTATGAGCTTACATGTATTACATTAAGCACACCACATCATTTACATTAAATTAAACAGCAAAATATGAGATCATCGAACCACGCTGCCAGCTCGGATCATGGACACTCCTACCCCCTGGACTCAAGGACACTACAGTATCCAGTACTTTCTAGTCAATGCAAATTCTCACAGCAACAAAATAACAACATTTTTTTTCCAGAACCCACTATTAAGAACATTGTACTCTCAGTAAGTAGCAAATCAACAAGTTTAAGCTGTTTTAACTACATTATTTGCTAACTGCCTGCTAAGGCTTAGACTGTAGGTTTGTTCAGTTAGCTGTCTACTGCATTTGGAATACAATATGACAAATTTGATTCACATGTCAAAAGATTGATTCCCTTAATGACCCAGACAGTGCTTTCAGACAGTGAACCGACATTCCAGTCTCAAGTTCCAGTAAACGGAGCAGCATCATTATGCAGCTGGCGTATCTTCAATCTTCATGCCACGAAGCTACACTGTGCTGAGCTAGACACTTCAAGTGAAACAAAAAATGTGTAAGATCATGTTTGATTGATTTTGTAAGTGAAATAGGTGTAACAACTTGGGCAGGGGCTTAAATATGACATATTTCTACAAATGCAAATGTATTACTCTTTATTTGCTGTTTTTAACACTCTCTTTGGTATAAATCATGATGTGTCTGAGAAATTCTATAGCCAGCTAACAATTTTAATATTCTTGGGATATACAGTGTCGCTTGAAAGTTTGTGAACACTTTAGAATTTTATATATTTCTGAATAAATATGACCTAAAACATCTTCAGATTTTCACACAAGTCCTAAAAGTACATAAAGAGAACCCAGTTAAACAAATGACACACACATAATATACTTGGCCATTTATGTGTTGAGGAAAATTATCTGATATTACATATTAGTGAGTGGCAAAAGTATGTGAACCTTTGCTTTCAGTATCTGGTGTGGCCCCCTGTGCAGCAATAACTGCAACTAAATGTTTCCTGTAACTGTTGCTCAGTCCTACACACCGTCTTGGATGAATTTTAGCCCATTCCTCTGTACAGAACAGCTTTAACTCTCGAATGTTGGTGGGTTTCCTCACATTAACTGCTCGCTCCAGGTCCTTCCGCAACATTTCGATTAGATTAAGGTTAAGTCAAGTCAGATCTATTTATATAGCGCTTTTACAATGGAGCATTGTCTCAAAGCAACTTTATAAGTTTAGATTATCTCCTAATATCTACGTCCAATCCCAAATTGAGCAAGCCTAGGGCGACAGTGGCAAAGAAAAACTCCCTAAGTGTTATGGGGAAGAAACCTTGGGAGGAGCAAGACTCAAAAAGGGACCCAACCCTCCTTGGGTGGCATAGCTGATGAAAAATCTAAGAATGAGACTAAAAGTCATGGAGCCATACTTCAAATAAAATGTAAAATATGCACATCGGCATCAAGTGGCCTGGGTATGATGGGGCTGGAGCTTATGGACAGAAGCACCTTGAGTGAAGCTACAGTGGATGAACATCATGTGTGGGGTAGGAACTGGTACCGGAACACAGCTATGAGAGAAAACAGAAAATGTAATTAGTTTATTGATTAAGAGCAACAGAGTCGAGATAACAATCACTGATGCCATGTGTAGCATGAGACCCCGGCAGCATTAGCTATAGCAGCATAGCTAGAAAGAGGAGAACTGGTAAGTAACACAGCCAAGAGGGATCACATGAGACATCGCAAACCCCACGGGAGGCCAGAAGACAGCAATCCAACGTCTCTGATCATCATAAGACTCTTTGACTATGAACCCCCAGCTCTGCCCTTAGTCTAAGGCAAGGATGCACGAGGTCAAGATCAAGAGGACCGAAGCCCAGTTCAGCCAGACCACCCACCCGACACTCCTGGCTAACGGACGAGGCAGGCAGGCCAGACATGACTCCAGACTCCAGCCCCAGTGACCCGAGCCATGCATCCAAGTCTTAATCTAGTCTAAAGCCTGCGCAATAAGTATGTCTTTATCCTAAACTTAAAATTTTGGAGAGTGTCTGAGTCTCAAATGAAAGTGGGAAGTTTATTTCCATAGTTGGGGGACCATGTATGCGAAAGTCTTTCCACCTGCTGTGACTTTTTTAATTCTAAGAACTAAAAGAAGTCCTGTACCCTGTGAACAAAGTAGAATGAGTTGAATTGTAAGACTCTAAGAGTTCACTCAGGTAATGTGGGGCCAGGGGCCATGTAGAGCTTTATAAGTTTATAAGAAGTATTTTGTAATCAATGTGGAATTTAACTGGTAACCAGTGTAGTGATGATCGAAACAGGAGTGATATGATTTTTCTAGTTTGAGTTAGCACTCGGGCAAGCTGCATTCAGAACTAATTGAAGTTTATTTACAGATTTCAGAACTGGAAGCATCCATTAAGTAAGGAGCATACAGTTAAGTAAGTAATCCAACCTTGAGGTTTATAAATGCATGAACCAGTTTCTCTGCATCATTAAAAGAGAGGATATTTCTAAGTTTAGTGATATTACGTAATTGAAAGAAAGCAATTCGAGTGATGCTGCTAATGTGCGCATCAAAGGAGAGATATCTGAATCAAATGTTACACCTAAGTTTTTTTACATATGGACTGGGTAATACTGGACAGCCATCTAGATGTAGGATAGATGTAGCCAAACCTGTCTCTCACAGCCTTGGGTCCCACTAATTAGAACCTCAGTTTAAGTAAGAGAAATTGAATAACATCCCAATCTCTTATTTCCTTTAAAACAGTCTTCAATTTTCCTCCTCCAATCATTAAGGTCAGGGTGTTGACTTGGTAATTCCAAAACCTTAACTTTATTTATTCTGTTATAACCATTCTTTGGTAGAACCACTTGTGTGCTTAGAGTCATTGTCTTGCTGCATGACCCACCTTCTATTGAGATTCAGTTCATGGACTGATGTCCTGACATTTTCCTTTAGAATTCTCTGATATAATTCAGAATTCATTGATCCATCAATGGTGGCAAGCTGCCCTGACCCAAATGCAGCAAAACAAGTCTAAACCATGATACTACCACCACCATGTTTCACAGATGGGATAAGGTTCTTATGCTGGAATGTAGTGTTTTCCTTTCTCTAAACATAATGCTTTTATTTTAAGCCAAACAGTTCTATTTTGGTCTCATTAGCCAATGTGAGAGAGGCCTTCAGTTGCTTGGAAGTTACCCTGGGGTCCTTTGTGACCTCGCCAACTATTACACCCCTTGCTCTTGAAGTGATATTTGTTGGTTGACCACTTTTGGGGAGGATGTAAATGGTCTTGAATTTCCTCCATTTGTACACAATCTGTCTGACTGTGGATTGGTGGAATCCAAACTCTTTTGACATGGTTTTGTAACCTTTTCCAGCCAGCATCAACAACTCTTTATCTGAGGTCCTCAGAAATCTCCTTTGTTGATGGATCCCTGATCTTTAAATAAAACAGGGTGCCCACTCAGATCTGATTGTCATCCCATTGACTGAAAACACCTGACTCTAATTTCACCTTCAAATTAACTGCTAATCCTAGAGGTTCACATATTTTTTCCACTCACTAATATGTAATATTGGATCATTTTCCTCAATAAAAAATGAACAAGTATAATATTTTTGTCTCATTTGTTTATCTGCTTTCAGGAAAATCTGATGATGTTTTAGGTCATAGGTATGCAGAAATATAGAAAATTCTAATTGGTTCACAAACTTCCAAGCACCACTGTAGCAATGTGATTGAGGCCAATCTGAATGCAATTTTATCAGAATATATGAAATGAGTAATAATTTATTTAAGAGTCAGCTAAACACAATATGTGAGCATGCACTGCACATCTGCATTTGCATCATGACACCGTTTAGCTAAATTGTAAAGATTTTAAATTAGTCAGTAGGCTGGATAGCTGAAAAGTTCTGAGTAAGTATTATCTGCTAAAATAAGTATTTATTCTAATGAATTATTGTGGAGTCTCATGATAATATCTGCAAGAATTTTGCAGGATGGGGGTTCTAACTCCTCCACATGTATAGTACATTTGTAGTATGTTTTGTTGTGCTATTTACAGTTTTAGCCTGTTAAATCACAACTATGTATTCAGGTAGCAGAGTGGTCTGAGACACTACCACCTACCTACCACCACAGGGAATTTCAGAAATGCAGTGCCTTCTGGCTGGTTGGAACACATGTAGAGAATGGCTGTCACAATGCAACAAAAGTGAAGCTGAAACATGAAAGAAAAAAAACCCCACCAAACATGGCTATTGAAAACATGCCCAACCATTGCTGTCTTCTAGTTACATAATAGAAGTCACGTCTTTCTCATCACTATGAAAATGTTTCAACTAAATACACATGTGCATAAATTTGGTTAAGACTGCATTTGGTGTCCACAGAAATGATGATTCTATTGGATTGTTGACCTTAGTGTGCAGTGTCTTTGTGAAATACTGGTCTCATGAACATGTGCATTGCTATTGTCCGACTGTTACATGTCCCGTTAAATGGTTTACATAGTGAATATTCTCATCGTGGGAGTTTATTTATTAGTTTTATGGAAAATGTCCTACCTTGTTCCAGTGTATTCAACCAACACCTACTTTTAATGATGTTGGTGTAATATCATGATTGGCCCTCCTTGCTTATTGGGTAGGACTTCACCACTAGTGGAAGCAGTTTATTGTTCAGTATGTTCTCTAATGTCTCACAGTGCTTTTCTGTTCTACAACATAAACAGTTGTTACCTCATTATTAATCTCATGACTTAATGAATAAAATTAAAGTTTCGATCACTTACAAATATGGGGACAGTGGAGGGTGAATTTTGAGGTGGAGGCCATTTGCAACACCATCTACAACTGCTTTCCCCAGACATTCAATTTCCAGATATTCATTAATAAGTTAAGAAGGCTAATCAGGATCTTAGAATGGGAATTCAGTTAGTTTGAATACAAAGCAAAGCACTCTTTCCTGAAATTCAAAGGTTGCAGGTACACCATGGCCAAAGCACCAGTCCATGACAGAGTTCTATAAATGCACCACCTGAACTTCACGTTGCAGCCCTAGCCTGAGGATTGAACCCCAGATGCTCAGAAACGGCTGTTTCCAGCAGTTGGGTTTTACCTCAGCACGAGCTTCATTTGGTTTGAATGTGTCTAGCTAATCTCAAACAGCTAGTTAATCACATGACATTAAACACTTAATCTGTCTTTCACACTCACTTACATTTAGGGACAATCAAGAGCAAGTGATCCAACAACTGGCATGTGGAAACCCAACCAGACATGAGAATTGCATTCAAACTCTACAAAGACTATCGGGAGGTCGACAGTGTTAAGTGAAATCTACCTAAATCTGATAAGGAAGATACCTTGGGAGGACCACTGCTAGGGAGTCAACCTCTTTGGCAGCCTAGATGTTATATATAAGAATGAAACTTAAAGTTACCTAATTAATAAGTTTAAATACACAGAAGCTAAATATAATAATTAAAATATGTAATATATATGAAGACACAAATAAGGTAACACTTTACTATAAGGGTACATGAAATAGCATTAATTCATGTAGTATTTCATGAGTGAGAAATCATGAATTCATACACAATACATACAGTAATGGATCATATCAATACATATCATCAATATGCATGAAGTGAGCATGTTTCATGTGTGACTTAATACAGGAGCTATATATTAGTTCATATAGTAAGGAAGGAAGAACATGAATGTTAAGCATTACTTCTACATGAGTTCAGTAGCTGATGTTTGTGGCCCTCAAAATGAAGTGTATAATATAAAAACTATATATAAAATAATATATACAGTAGACTGCAATAAATTAAAGACTATACATTATTATGAAAAGTGTAATAAAAAGGCATAATCTATGAATATAAGACAATAGTGTATATATAATAAATAAAATAATAAATATAATAACATAGAGAATATGAGTGAGTGTCGAAATTATTTAGTCCAGTAAACAAAGTTATGTTCATTTTCATGTCCTCAACAGGTAAGTGTTGGTGGTGTGGCATGCTGAGTCAACATGTCTGACACTCCTGGTATTTGGCCAAAAGTATGACTGAGCAGGCCTGAGATGACCACAGACTCCAGTCAATGGAAACCAAAAGTCCAACCAAAAGGCTGTAAATAAACATGTTTTAGTCAAAACCTTAAAATTGGGAGTGTGTATGAATCCCAAACAAAAGTGAGAAGGTTTTTCCATATCTAGGTGTGATATATGAGGATATATTCCCCATTGCTATGACTTTTTACATTCTAGGAAGTAAAATGCATGCTGCACTTTGTGAATGAATTAGAAATATTAAGGGGTGTGTGCTGTTGAGGGCTTCCATCACCCCATTATGTCCCTACGTATGTTGTTTTTGTGTGCATTTTATGTTTTGTCTGGGGCAGTTCTGGCGGCATCTTGTGGTGGTGGAGCAGATTGACTCCATGACTCTCGTTTGTGCTCGTTGGAGCGTGACTGGTTGCTGGTTCATCAGCGTTCTTATGCTGGTAATCACAATCTCAATTACTATTTACTTTCGTAAAGTATTCTATTTCCATGTTTGTGCTTATACACTTACTTTACTTCATTTTAAGACTGCTTTGTCTTTGAGTCAGCCTTCCTGGACAATCTGACAGCGCGATTGCGGGGATTTCGCATCAGATCACCACCACTCAACGCCAACTGCGCCAGACCCACAAAGGACACTTGCACAATCATGAACACATTGTAAATAAACCGCACTGTTTGAACTTTATTCTGGCTATGTTCTTGTGTCTGTATTGCTGCACTGTGATTCTAAAAACTCAGAGGCTTCACCTCTGTCTACCATAACAAGAAAAGCTAGATCTGGAGGCTCTAATAGTTCACTTACAGTTGCAAGGGATTGTGGTGGACACAAAATGCACGTAGGGAAATAATGGGGTGATGGAAGCCCTCAACAGCGCTCATCCCTTAACATTTCTAATTCATTCACAAGTTGCAGGATACATTTTAGTCTAGCGGTTAAAGTACTGGAGTATGAACCAAAAGGTCCAGGGTTCAAATCCCACCTCTGCCAAGCTGCCACTGTTGGCTCCTTGAACAAGGCCCTTAACCCACAATTGCTTGGATTGTAAGATTGTATCAATTGTAAGTCGCTCTGGATAAGGGCGTCTGCTAAATGCTGTAAATGTAAATGAATCTAACCACTGCAAAGCTAACAGAACAGGTCCGATATGATCAACTTTTCTACTTCTAGTTAGCACTTGAGCCGCTGCATTCTGAAATAACAGGAGTTTGTTTATAGAGTTACTAGAGCATCCAGTCTGTAGAGTGTTCTAAGTTTAGCAATAGATATGTCACTGAATAAAGGCAATACTAGTAATGTTGCTAATGTCCACATCAAAGGAGAGGTCTGAATCAAATGTTGACACCTAAGCTTTTTAAACACATACTGGGTGTTATAAAAACAGTCATCGAGGTTTAGGATATATGTCAACAACCTGTCTCTTGCAGTCTTGGGTCCAATTAATAATACCTCAGTTTTATCTGAGTTAGGTAAAAGAAAATTAAATCTTTACACAATCCTCAGTTTTGCTGATTGTAAGGACCTCATTTGGTTTAACTGATATATACCATCTGCATAGCAGTGTAAACTTTACACTGTGTTTACGAATAATTGAGCCAAGTGGCTTTCACTGCTGTACGGTGAATGTAAAAGGGGGACCAGCACAGTTCACATGTATGTTACTTTTAAACCTATTCAGTATAATATCATATAAGATCTATAGTGTCAAACACTGCAAGTAAAGCTACAACTCCAAGTCAGAAAACGTTGGGATAGTATGGAAAATGCATATTAAAAAAGAGGAAAACAGTGTCTTACATTTAATTTGACTTTTATTTCATTGCAGACAGTATGACCCCAATATATTTCATGTTTTATCTGGTCAACCTCATTTCACTTCTTAATATACCATACATCCTGCATGTCAGGCCTGCAGCACATTCCAAAAAAAGTTGGGACGGGAGCAATTAAGGGCTAGTAATTAAGTAAAATAAAACTCCAAAATTATGTGATTTTAAATGGGGATGCAGACAGGTGACTGTAATCATGGTACAAAAGCAGTATCCACAAGGACCAAAGATCTCCAGTTTGTCAACAAATGCATGAGAAAAGTATTGAACTATTTAAAAACTTAAATGTTCCTCAAATAAAGATTGGAAGAGATTTGCATATTTCTCCCTCTACAGTGCATAATACCATTAAAACAATTCAAGGAATCTGGAGGTACTTCAGTTTGTAAAGAGCAAAGGGGCAAGCCTAAACTGAAGACCTCTGATCTTGATCCCTCAGCTGGCACTGCACCAACAACTGTCATACATCAATAGCTGAGATAACCACATGGGCAGGGAATTACTTTGACAAACCTTTCTAAAGCACTACAATATGGAGTTACATTCACAAATGCCACATAAAACATTACTGTGCAAAAAAGAAGCGTTATGTTTACTATGTCCAAAAGCGGGTCTAGAATTCTCTGACCATGGTTTGTGCTCAGATGATTTAGTATTCCAGATCTCTTTTGGAAGAAATGTGCTCCAAACTGAAGATAAAAAGGGCAATTCAGGCTGTTATCAGCAACAAGTCAAAAAGCCAGGGTCTGTCATGAGATGGGGTTTGTGTCAGAGCCCTTTTCAATGGTAATTTACACTGCCAATATTACATTACATTAAATTGCTGTGATGGCAGCATTAAAGCAAAAGCAAAAGTAAACTGAGATTTTAGAGCAAAATATGGTGCCTTCAAGACGACATCTTTTCTGAGGATGTCCATGCATTTTTCAACAAGACAATGGAAAACCACATGTTGCACACATTACAAAGGCATGGCTGTGAAAGAAGAGGGTATAGGACTGGAGTTCTGACCGGTCCCTAACAGAGAATGTGTAGAGACATTTGAAATAGTAAATTCGACCTTAAGCCGTGCAATCGGACAAAATTACACCTGAAACAATTCATTGCTTGGCCAAAACAAGTGTTGTGTGAAGGAATGGCAACACTACAACTTGTTAAATGCTTTACCATTTTTTCTTTTGGAATGAGCATATGTTAATAAATTAAATGAAACCAAATAAAACATGAAATAAGCTTATATTGGGCACATTATGTCTGCAATTAAAAGTAAAGCAAATGCAAGAAACAGTGTTTATTTTTTTTATTTGCATTTTCCATACTGTCTCAACATTTTCTGATTTGGAATTGTAATAGAACAAGAAATGCATCCATTATCCAAGCATTATTTCCATTCTCTGAGGACATAATAAATCATTCATTTTAGTCTATCCATTTTAGTCGTGTCCGACCCTTGGATACTTCGTAGAACAGTCTTATACTTATCCACAGAGTTTCATGGTGATGGTTTTTACTGAGTAGGTCACCAGGTCTTTCTCCAACCCATCATTCACACACTAAGGGCACTTTAGAAACACCAATGAACCTAACACACATGTCTTTGGAATGTGGGAGGAAACGGGATTACCCGGCGGAAACCCATGCAGACACGGGGAGGACATGCAGACTCCACACAGACGGAGCCCAGAGTCGGGATTGAAACGGGGATCTCAGAGGTGCGAGGCGACAGTGCTAATAAATCATTGGGTACCCTAATTAATGCTGTTTCAGTACTTTAGGCATAAATCCTAAACTATAGGGCATAAATCCTGACTGAAATGGGTCATGAATGCGTTATGGTGGATGTAACTACACAGTTGCTGGTAAACAGCATAATTTTTTTCATAAAATCTTTTTCTCTTAAAGGATTTGGGCACATAGCCAAAGCTAAAGGACACATTTAAAATAATATGCAGTGACTTCATGATGTAAGGTAATTTGTTAAGTAAGCATGACTGAAATGGATCTAGTAAACACAATGATGACTTGATCAGATGAGTTCAGTCAGTTGATCAGTGGAAACAGTTTGCTATTAGTAAGTGGAGTAAATTATTCTAGTCTTGATTCAGCTAAGTCTTGATACAGCTAATGAAACAGACCATCTACACTAGTGCTGCATCTGGAGGGTTGCTGAATAGCTGGGTGATGGGAGGAACATCTTATTAAGACAGAATATTTTCTGTCTTATTAAAGAAATTCATGAAATCATTACTGTTGCAATCAGGCAGAACCTCAGTCAATTGCCTTAATGTTTCTAGTTACCATATTAAAAAGAAATTATTATTTTATTATTCTTATTTTGTTTTTCCATTAATGAGGAAACTATGCAACTTAAGCTTTAGTAAGGGCATGTTTATACTCCAAGCAATCTGTAATACCTCCAATTTACTGTGTCACCACTTACATTCTAAAATCCAAGCTGTTAATTTTTAAATTTTGGTTTGATCATAATAACATGGTGCTAGTCTTTTTTCCCTGATGTATATGCATCTAATAGAATCAACTGATTGGGCTCTGTAGGTAGACCCTTTAAATCTGGTAGGTTATTAATCAACACAGCTGAAGTTGCAGACGTAATAGTACACTTGGTGTGATAAAGCAGTAGGCAGATATTATTAGTTACAGGTAGCTCATATAGGAAGAGATGGTGAGCAGAGATCCAATAATTTTGTGGGAAAACAACAATATTATCTATATTGAGACCAAATATTAATATTAGATCTAAGGTGTGATTACAGTGGTGGGTTGGCCCCATCACATTCTGAGTGATACTTATGGATTCACCAATTTTAAGTGGATCTTGCTCATTGTCAAAATGAATATTCAAATCACCTAAAAATAGTGTCAGTTGAAAGCACTAAGCAGGAAAGAAAATTTGCAAACTCCTGAAGAAATTCTGAATAAGGACCCGGAGTGTGGTAAATAATAATAAGCTTTACAAATATTTTGACCTACATGACGATGGATCGGCCACAGTGAGAATCAGTATTTCAAATTAATTTGCCTTATAATGGGTTTTAGAAGTAAGACCTAAGTCCTTGAAAAAATACTGTGGCTAGTCCTCCCCATGACCATTAAGATAACGGTTTTAAACATAACTATATTCAGGAGGGTAAAATTAATTGAAAGCTAAATAGTTATCTGGTCTAGTCCAAGGTTCAGTAAGGCAAAGTGCATGTGAGCAGTACATGAGAGCAGCACCTTCCCAAGTGGAATGAAGACTCTTCCATCCTAAAAGGCCAGGCTTATCCTCAAAGGTTGCCTAATTTTCCAGAAGTTCCAGTAGGCTTGGTCACCTCGCTGCACTGAGATGGGGCTAGAGCTTCACTATTTTACACAACTCTGCACTGTTATTGTTAGTTACTTCTGACTGGCAAAGTTGTATATCATTAGCACCTGCATGAATAACTATCCTAGAAAACCTGTGACCAAACCATCACCCACTTGCCCTGCTATGGGGTCTGCTGCTGGAGCGGAGGCATCAATATCTATGTCTGTGGCATCCAGACTTCCTATGCTCAATCTTATATTACTAACCTTCTCTAATATGTGGATGTGAAACTACAATCTTGTCTATCAACTATCACAGATTTAATTAACACTAATGGAAGAGAAAGAATAACTACACATGCCATACTCAACAAGTGAAACAAATGCTACAGAAGCCTGTCTGTATTCATTACAACCAGTGTTTATGACTTTATTTCCAGACTGAGAACTGTGATTGGACGGAACAGCCTCTGAGGTGATACCAACACTTTCATGTTCATTAGGCTTCTCAGAAGAAGCATCAAACGTTACATTCTGCCACCTGCCATTCTACTGAACTTTATAGCTGGGGGTAAACACGTGTGACATGACAGCACGCATGCAGAGAATGATATTTCTGACTCCTACCCTTGCACACTCTACAAAATGAAGTGGAATTATTTTTTTATCAGATGTTTATCGCTGCTTACTTGGCCCAGATCTGTCAGCTTTACTTCGTCATATGCATTTATCTCTGCTAAAACTAATAGATTCTTTTCAATTTGGCAAAAATGCCTAACTGACTGTCAAGTAAATATAACGCGTTCTGTGTCATGAAAATATGCAATCACATGACCATGAGTTGAAGAAGTGCACACGTCAGGATATTGTTCACTTTTACTGGTATATCTCCAGTACAGTAGCTAATTCCTGTGGTTTGTTAGTGACATTTTTTATTTATTTAATTGCCCTTCATCAAGCTGGGGAATGGCACTGAGATTATGTCTTTTCTGCAAAAGATGATTCGAACAATTACTTGTTTGTTTCAGTAGAGAGGCCTGCTTTTTTCAGAGGATAACCACAGAGTATCTCAGGTTTGCAAATTTGTAAAAATCCAGTTCAAAAGATGTATCAAAAAGTCAACAAAGGGATTGTAGCATAGGTACATAAATGACTTGGTGTATTTATGAGAATGGTTGCTGATCCAGATTAGAGAGAAGTCAGATTTTCCATATCAGTGTGTTTGGAATATAATATGCCTTCTACAAGTGTAGCACATGGGAGCCAGATACAAATCATTGCCATTCTAAAACCTTTATAGTGTAGCTTTTCTACAAACCATGAAGCTTTTTGTCTTGCAAATCTTCAAGGAGACTTTATGTAAAACTCACTTTTTCAATGCTTATGCACCTTGGGTACCTTGAATTCCTGCCAAAACATGGGCTTTAGAAAGCTGTTTAGAGTTGGTTCAGTTTCATACATGCCAAACTGACTATTTAGAATTATACCACCCCTCATCTGAGTAACTCCACAAATGAATAAAGAACTACATTTGTGCTGGATATTCTAGCATTATGTTGAAGCTAAGGGCTAAGCAAGATAACCTTTTTGTTTTTGGCCTCACATAACCGAATCAGTGTAAAGATGAGTCAATTCAATGATTCAAGGCCCTAAGAACTAGGGGTCAACCTTAATGTAATTGGAGTCAATTCCTCACACAGAAACTGAATTACAGTCGTGCCTAAAAGTTTGTGAACCTTTTACAATTTTTTACATTTCTGCATAAATATGACCTAAAACATCATCAGATTTTCACACAAGTCCTTAAAGTAGATTTGTCCCCAGTTAAACAAATGAGACAAAAATATTATACAAGGTCATTTATTTAATGAGGAAAATTGTCCAATATTACATATTAGTGAGTGGCAAAATATGTGAACCTCTAGGATTAGCTGTTAATTTGAAAGTGAAATTAGTCAGGTGTTTTCAAGCAATGACAATCAGCTGTGAATGGGCACCCTGTTTTATTGAAAGAACAAGTATCTATCAAAGTCTGCTCTTTACAACACATGTTTGTGGAAGTATATCATGGCACGAACAAAGGAGGTTTCTGATGACCTCAGAAAAAGAGTTGTTCATGCTCATCAGGCGGGAAAGGGTTACAAAACCTTCTCTAAAGAGTTTGGACTAGACCAATCCACAGTCAGTCATATTGTGTACAAATGGAGGAAATTCAAGACCATTGTTACCCTCCCCAGCAGTGGTCGACCAACAAAGATCACTCCAAGAGCAAGGCATGTAATAGTTGTCAAGGTCACAAAGGTAACTTATAAGCAACTAAAGGCTTCTCTCACATTGGCTAATGTCAATGTTCATGAGTCCACCATCAGAAGAACACTGAACAACAATGGAGTGCATGGCAGAGTTGCAAGGATAAAGTCACTGCTCTCCAAAAAGAACATTGCTGCTCGTCTCCAGTTTGCTAAAGATCATGTGGACAAGCCAGAAAGCTATTGGAAGAATGTATTGTGGACAGATGAGACCAAAATAGAACTTTTTGGTTTAAAGGAAAAGCGTTATGTTTGGAGAAAGAAAAACACTGCATTCCAGCATAAGAACCTTATCCCATCTGTGAAACATAGTGGTGGTGGTAGTATCATTGTTTGGGCCTGTTTTGCTACATCGGGGCCAGGACTGTCAGGGTCTGCTCCGTTTGTTCTTTTATTTCATTGTCGAGGTGGATGCATCAAACCTTGGAATGGGGGCCATTCTGTCTCAACATGCGGGACCCGACAATAAGCTGCATCCATGCTCTTTCTTCTCACAGCGCCTGTCCTTCACTGAAGCCAATTATGATGTCAGCAACCAGGAGCTGCTCGCCGTCAAGCTGGCCGTTTAGGAGTTGGGGCACTGGCTCAAGGGAGCAGATCAGCCTTTTGTGGTTTGGACTGATCACAAGAACCTGGCTTACAGTCAGCCTGGTAAGAGGCTCAACTCACGTCAAGCCAGGTGGGGACTATTTTTCTCTCGTTTCAATTTCACGCTAACTTATCGTTCCGGTTCTAGGAACGTTAAGCCCAATGCTCTCTCCTGCCTCTTCTCCTCCGGGGACCCAGAGGCCCCTGAACACACCATCGCTTGGTTGCCCGTCTCTCCTGGGAGGTGGAGCGGAAGGTTAGGGAGGCTCAGGAAATGGAACCTGACCCTGGAGGGGGGTCCTCCCAACTGCCTCTACGTGCCGCCTTGGCCAGACCCGCCGTTCTTCAGCGAGGGCATGACTCCAAGTTTGCAGGCCACTCTAGTAGTCATTGCAACTTGTCCTTGATCAAGAGGTACTTCTGGTGGCCTGTCAGATGTCAAGGAATTCGTGGCCGCCTGCTCCACCTGTACCCGCTGCAAGACCCCGAACCAGTCTCCGGCAGGTCTGCATCAACCTCTGCCGGTCCCAGGCCGCCCATGGTCTCACATCATCCTCGAATTTGTTACGGGGATCCCGAGTCCGATGGTAAGACTACGATCCTCACGGTCGTGGATCGCTTCTCAAAGGCTGTCCTCCTGGTTGCCCTGCCTAAGTTGCCCTCTGCTTCAGAGACAGATAACACTCTGTTTGACCAAGTTTTTAAAATTCATGGTATTCCTCAGGACATTTTGTTGGACCGGGGGCCCCAATTTACATTGCAGGTATGGAAGGAATTCTGCAGATCCATGGGTGCCATGGTCCGTCTCACCTCGGGTTTCATCTCCAGTCTAACGGGCAGGCGGAGCAGGCTAACTAGGAAATCGAGGCCACTCTGCGCTGCTTGTCTGCCCAGGACCCCTCCAGGTGGAGCCAGCTGCTGGGTTGGGCCGAGTATTTCTGCCACGGGCCTTTGAATCCTCCTTGGGATACAAGCCTCCCCTGCTCCAAGATACAGAACCAGATGTGGCGGTTTCTTCCGTTCACCAACACCTGCCGCTAGACGTGGAATACTACCCGGTCGGCTCTGCTCAAGGCTCGTGCTGTGATCCACCGCTTCGCCAACCACCGCCAAAGACCCAACCCTAACTACACTCCAGGACAGTCGTTCTGGCTCTTGGCAAAGAACATCCCTTTTTCAGGTGGAGTCCAGGAAAGTCGTGCCCACGTATATCGGTCCATTTCCTATTGATAAGATCATTACTCCTTTGTCTGTCCGTTTAAAATGACCTTGTCAAATGCGTATTCACCACACATTCCATCTTTTACAGATTAAGCCAGTAGCCACTTCGGGACTGAGAACCTATTTCACGCTGTTTTTCCTTTCGCTTTTTTATGCATCTTTTGTTTTCATTTCGTTCGCTCGTCCACGTGCTTTTGTTTTTGTTTTCGCATGCGGCGTGCTTGTGTTGTGCTGTGCTTCCCTCCTAGATCTCATTATCATCTTGTTTGTCGCCTCGTTAGCCTAGCCTTCAAGCTTCTGCATCTCTAGTTAACTCTGAGTCTATCCTTGATCATTTTCTTAATAAATGCTATTACTTTTACTACGTCTTGTTTCGCTTGTTCTTTGGGTCTGCATCTTGGGTTCCAGCTACAATTAGCTTGCGGGATCTTAGATCTCCTTAATCGAATCGAAATGTTGTGGAAGGACCTGAAGCGAGCAGTTAATGTGAGGAAACCCAGAGCTGAAGCTCTTCTGAACAGAGGAATGGGCTAAAATTCCTCCAAGCTGGTGTGCAAGACTGAGATACTCAAAGAAAAGGTTCACATATTTTTGCCACTCACTAATATGTAATATTGGATCATTTTCCTCAATAAATAAATGACCAAGTATAATATGTTTGTCTCATTTGTTTAACTGGGTTCTCTTTCTCTACTTTTAGGACATATGTGAAATCTGATGACGTTTTAGGGCATATTTATAAACAAATATAAAAAATTCTAAAGAGTTCACAAACTTTCATGCACCACTCTATGTCTCATTCAGCGTGGACAGTGAAATTAGGAGCATTATCTATATAATCTTCCAATTATATTTACTAGAGACTTATACAGTTGTGCTTGAATGTTTGTGAAACCTTTAGAATTCAGAATTCCTTGTTCCATCAATGATGGGAAGCCATCCTGGCCCAGATGTAGCAAAACATGCCCAAACCATGATACTACCACCACCATGTTTCATAGATGGGATAAGGTGCTGCAGTGCCGTGTTTCTTATCTCCAAATATAACACTTTTCTTTTAAACCAACAAGTTCTATTTTGGTCTCATCCAGCCACAAAACATTCTTCCAATATTCCTAGAAGTTGAATCTGTTCATCTGGACATAGGGCTTTTGGTACGGTGGTACAGTGTCCTGATGACTCCTAGTATGTGCTCCAGTGGAAGATGAGAGTCAAACGGTAAGTACTGTTTCATATGTGTTGGCTTACGGTAAACATCAACTTTCAATTGTCCCCCATCTCCAATCACAACCTCACAATCCAAGAAGGCTAACCTGCCATTCTTCACATCCTCCCTGGTGAAATTAATGTGTTTATCCACTGAGTTGATATGGTCGGTTAAATGTGGTAGTTCCTGAGATTTAATTTTAACCCAGGTGTCATCCACATATCTGAAACAATGGCTGGGTGGTGTTCCTGAATAGGATCTCAGTGCTTTCTTTTCCACTTTTTCCATATACAGGTTGGCCACGATAGGTGAAACTGGGGAGCCCATGGCGCACCCATGTTTCTGCCTATAGTACTGCTCTCTGTATGTGAAATAGGTGGATTGAAGACACTCCAGAAGCAAACACACCTTGTCCGAGTTAAATGTGGTCCTATTGCTGAGAGTGGGGTCATCCTGTAGTTTCATTCAGACTACCTCTACTGCTTCAGCAACTGGAACGCACGTGGAGAAAGATGTGACATCAAATGAGACCATTGTTTCATCCATCGCCATAATGACGTCCCTCACCTTATCCACCATATCTCCTTATCCAGTCCAAACAGAGCTCCAGCAGATCGAGGAGAGGAGAACAACAACCGCAGTCTAAGCGTGAACCAGTGGTGATTTCATATGTGGCAGGAACATCGGAACAATTGAGACGCATATTTTCCAAACACCGCGTCTGGGTGGCTTTCAATCCCCAAAACATGGTACGCCATAAACTGGTCCACCCCAAGGATCGGGTCCCCCAGTACAAAGAGAGTAATGTAGTGTACACTGTTAAGTGCCAGGAGGATTGCCAGGAATTGTACATCGGGGAAACCAAACAGCTACTGGCGAAACAGATGGCACAACATAGAAGGCCTGCCTCATCAGGTCAGGACTCTGTGGTTTACACCCACCTACAGGCCAGTGGCCATTCTTTCAA
This sequence comes from Ancistrus triradiatus, assembly GCA_025084515.1. Classification (NCBI taxonomy): domain Eukaryota; kingdom Metazoa; phylum Chordata; class Actinopteri; order Siluriformes; family Loricariidae; genus Ancistrus; species Ancistrus triradiatus. The sequence goes on along the minus strand of JAJAGP010000753.1, from coordinate 17,157 downwards.
GGATGAAGACGTGCAGATCCTTGATAGGGAGGAATGATGGTGTGAATGCAAAAAGCTTAAAGAGTAAAAAAAGCTTTTTTGTAAAATTTTTGTAAAAAGGGAACGTCCATCCCTAAACTGAGGAGGGGGCCTCAGAGTACACCTTTCACCATCTTACAACACTGCTATTGCAGCCCTTCCCCAATCATGTATGAATGGCACACGTGGCCATTGTCATTAATGGGTATGGTAAGCTGCATATTAAACTGATCACCGGTCCCATTGTTATGCAATGGTGCTGGTACCAGTCTTTATGCAAATGTGCTGTATATAAGATTGGGGAAGTTTTCCAACTAGCTGAGACTGAAGAAGTCACTTAGATGACTGACAAAACGTTTCTCTGACAAAAACCTCATGTCCAGATGAACAGATTCAACTTCTGGGATGTTCTTATCTGGAGTACTGAGCATGCATCAAGACATTCTTCCTATAGCCTTCTGGCTTGACCACGTAATCTTTAGCAAACTGCATATGAGCAGCAATGTTCTTTTTGGAGAGCAGTGACTTTCTCTTTGCAAGGCTGCCATGAACACCTTTGTTGTTAAGTGTTCTTCTGATGGTAGACTCGTGAATATTAACTGTAGCCAATGTGAGAGAGGCCTTCAGTTGCTTAGAAGTTTCCCTGGGGTCGTTTGAGACCTCACCAACTATTAGACCCCTTGCTCTTGGAGTGATCTTTATTGGTCAACCACTCCTGGGTAGGATAATAATGGTCTTGCATCTTTAGAGATGGTTTTGTAAACTTTTCCAGCCTAATGTGTTACGGTTCGCCACCTATAAAACAATGACGAACCGTCAAAACTGAAAAAGAAGGTTTGGAACCCAAATGCAGTTAGCTGCAGATGCTATTAATGAACTGAAATAAAACAAAATAAATAAAAACAATGATTAATAAAATGTAAATTAATAAATAAAAAAGAAAGAAGTGAGCCTCTGTGTGTGTCAGTGAAAGGAGCGAATCTGTTAACTGACACACACACAGAGACTCATGGCTGCACTTCAGAGAATGAAGAGAGAGGGAGAGAGAGAGAGAGAGAGAGAGAGGCGGGGCTGGCACGCCAGCCCAGAGAAGGCGCAGGGGGGCGTGGTTCGACGCGTGCTCGGACATGTGCCAAACGTGAGCACGGGAGTAGGAAGCGAGGGGAGCGCGATGGAATAAAATAAGCGCTCGAAAACTACTCCCTACACTACCTACTTCCCTGACAAAGTTACCTCACGCTTCCCAGTGCCACGGGAACTGACCTCCTTCACGAGGCCAGCTCGTCCTTTGATCCTTACAAAATAATAAAAACGAAACGAAAAGGAAGCGCAGGGCTCCGTATCGGAGCGGGAGACGGGTGAGGTCTCAAAAGGACGCACTGAACCAAGGGATCGCTCAATAAAGAGCCGCAGCAGCGATCACGAGGCACGGACGGTGTCAAGGTCGCAGATGATGCAACACCTTCTACAACTGGCAAGGTTCTTAAATAGCCAGGAGTAGCAGGTGATGCATATCAGAGCAATCAAGTCGTTTACCGACAGATGGCTTGATCGCTGAGGTTGCCAGAGATCCTACTGGGGAAAAATAGACCGACGCTGCCCTCTAGCATCGATCAAAGGTAGGACCTCTAACATAATGAGTATCAACAACTCTTTTCCTGAGGTCCTCAGAAATCTCCTTTGTTTGTGTCATGACATACTTCCACAAACATGTGTTCTGAAGAGCAGACTTTGATAGATCCCTGTTCTTTAATTAAAACAGGGTGCCCACTCACACCTGATTGTCATCCCATTGATTGAATACACCTGACTCTAATTTCACCTTCAAATGAACTGCTAATAAATAAATGACCAAGTATAATATCTTTGTCTCATTTGTTTAACTGGGTTCTATTTATATAGAAAATTCTAAAGGGTTTACAAACTTTCAAGCACCACTGTAAATAGGGGGGCTAAGTTTTGACTAAGGGAGTCTAGAGGTAATTTTAAAAAATGACCCAAAATTCCCACATTCTGAAGCTTGCATAAAATTGAAAACTATTTTTTAGAAATTGCCTCATTGCAGTACATTTATTTGAAGAGACATATCATTTGAATTTTGTATTAGGAAAATATCTTATATGACTTAACTACTATCCATCTACTAACAAGAGGTACAGATCAAGCAAATGTCCAAGCAATGTTACTTCCAGTAGCAGGTCCTAAATACACTACTCAGATACTGAGAAAATAGACTGGTACAATCAAAGGTGCAGCTGGTCTGTAGCTCCATTCATGTGTATTAAGCTGGGTGACTGAATTTTTAGGACACCGTGACGTTTGACAGCAAAAGATAATTTCCAAATTTAAGATTTATTTACTTTCACACAAGGAAATATTAACAAATCAAAGTCCATTACAGACAGATGACTAAAGCGCTATTAGTGTAACAAGGATGCAAGCCTTTAGCTGGTATCTATCTGGTTTAGCTCCCCCTGCTTTCTGCTTCCCACCCAGCAGGTGGGGCTGTAGCCACCTGCTGGTCGGTTTCCTATATATACCCCGCTTTCTGTGCACTTCCTGGTCTGCACTTCCTGCACTTCACGTTGTCGTTCTCCTCGTTCTCCTCGTTCTCCTCGTTCTCCTCGTTCTCCTCGTTCTCCTCGTTCTCCTCGTTCTCCTCGTTCTCTGCTGGTTTGTGTCTTTTCTTGATCTTTGTCTTGTCTCTGCCTTCTGCTCCTTGTTCTATGTTTAGTTTTGTTACATGTTGTGCCTTATTGTTATTTGTTAGCATTAGCCTGTTAGCTTGTCCCATGTAGTTGTTGTTTGATAGCTTGCTGTTGTATGTTTAGCATTAGCCCTGTTAGCTTGTCCCATGTGGTTGTTGTTTGTTTGCTTGCTGTTGTATGTGTGTATTGTTTGTATTTGCATTTGCCTCGCTACCTGTCTCATGTGTTAGATGTTTGTTTTATTGGTAATCATTCTTGGTTTAGTTCTGTGTGGTTTGTTTGTTTGTTTGTTACACCATGAGCACTGTAAATAAACATTCATCACTTGCACCTACGTCTGTTTCCCGTTTCCCTGCTTATGCGATTTGTGACAATTAGTAAAACAGAAACAAAAATGAATAAACTAAAAGTGGCAGAACCAGCCAAAATAGCTTTTTAAATAGAATTTTGTTAGCAGACTAAAGCTTTTTTTAAATACAGTAAATACATCAAATAACTTTCATTACGATAAAACTATTACTAGATCTATTCCCTTTACTAACAAGTATTTATATCCAAAGTTATGAGAATTCTATCACCTGACTTTACAATAACGCTTTGTATATCTATCTACAAGTAGAAGAATAGTGTTGAGTTGTGTTCAACTATTCATTTATTCTAAACAGGTAGCTAAAATATATACAGTCATAAAATCAGGAGAGAAGAAGTCATCCACACATGTCTGCTCTAAATACTGCAATGTTAAAATTAATCTCTTTCAGTAGGATAACTTTACATTCATCAATCATCAGGTTTCTTCTGCTAACATAATGAAGAATCCACTAGTGTATGAATGAGTTTTCATTTTGGTTATTTAATGTTTGTAACAGACATTCAAATAATATCGATTCACAGAACAAAACATTCAGGTTTCAAGAGCCTAATGAGGCAGTGCAGCATGGGGATAGAAAACATTTTTGAAGGGGCTACAGCTCTCCTTAAACAGGTATAACAAAGTCCATGTCTCCGATTATGCACCATGTCTCTTTCTGTGGATCTCAGTCCCAGCTCCTGTCCTGGTTCCTCGCTGACTGTGTTTGTCAGTGTCAGTGTCCCTTCTAAGTTTCGGAGTTTCTCTGGGTTCTCTGATGTGTAACGTCACATCAGCCTCGAGAACGCTGAGAGAACGCTGAGCACTGACTCGAGGATTGTGAGGATCTGGCAACCCAGGCCCATTTGCCCCGACTGCACATAGGACGCATGTTGTTTTGTAGCTGTTAGCAGTTTATTACCTTATAACTATTTTAATTCCCGATCGCATCTGTATCGTATATAATCGTATATATAGTACTTTTTACAACATCCTAATCATTTTCTTTTAGTACTGGCGGATTATATTTTTCGCCGCTAATCGTTATTTAGTAACTTTACAGGTATACAGGCTTGTGTTTGCAGTAATTAGCCACTAGCTAATTACCAGAGTTGTGTCTTCCTTTACAGTAGTGTGTGTTTTTATAACTTTTTTACAGCCTTTTCCCACCTTATTTTTTTTCTCAGACTTAGTTTTTTGTGACGTTTTGTATTAACTTTTCATTGACGCTTTAATCAAGCATTGCATTGGACCATCGGCTGCAGCTGAACCATCACTCGGCACCCCACAACACCACTCGAAGCTAAGTACCTTTGATTCATTAATTGTACTAACATAGCTTCTGCTGCGCTTGTTCCCTGTGCCGCGTGTGGCATGTTTAGCTATTCTTCCTCCGTCATTAGTTTAATCTTTATTTCTTATAGGTGTAGGCTTGTAGCCAGTCTGACCGAGAAGATTGTAGATTGTAGTTTTAGAGGCGCACATCCAGACATTAGAGAAGGCTAGCTCAGCTCCTAGCTTAGCAGATCTGGATGCCAAAGGTGAAGTTAGAGGGTGACGGTTCAGCGACGTAGTCGTAAGGCTAGCCCACGAGAGCACCACTCTTTACCTGTTCACGTGTTCAACAGGTTTACCCTCCTCAGTGATGCACCCACTGAGCAGCCTGTTGAAAGAGCTCTGGTCATGGGTGACTCTATTTTACGACACGTGAAACTAGCTACCCCTTTAGGGACACCAGCAGCTAGAGTTACCTGTATCCTCGGAGCCAGAGTGCCGGACTTTGTAACGAGTCTTGGTGAGCCGAACTCGAGAGCCGCAGATTCTCAAGGATAGTTATTCATGTAGGGGCTGATGATATACACCTTCGTCAGTCAGAGGTTACTAAGCCTAATTTTCTAGAGGTGGTTAGAGTGGCGAAGGCGATGACCGATGCAGTAGTGTGCTCTGGCCCCATCCCAATGCGGCTAGGTGACCAAGCCTACAGCAGTTTATGGTTGCTGAACTGCTGGCTGTCCAAGTGGTGCTCTGAAAAACAACATGGGCTATATAGACAACTGGACAGCCTTTGAGGGTAAACCTGGCCTTTTAGGATGGGACGTTGTCCATCCCACTCGAGAGGGTGCTGCTCTCATCTCCTGCAACATTGCCCACAGTCTTATGGCCCGATTGGTTAGGGGCTGACTATCCAGAGCAGGGGTCAGGCAGCAGACAGACCGGCTTAACCAACTGTCTGCTGGTAGCCATGCACCGTCACCAAGAACCCACATTATTGAAACTGTGTCTGTTACCCGCATCTGCCCTAAACGTAAATGCTCTCAAAAAGTCTGTTTTAATAACCTCATTAGTATAAACACAGATAGCTGCCAAAGAAATAACAACCTTAGACTAAAACTAGGATTACTTAACATTAGATCACTTACAAACAAAGCAGTGATTGTAAATGAAAATAATCACTGATAAATGCTTACACGCTCTCTGTCTCACTGAAAAACTTGGATTAGACCTGATGATAATTTAGCCTTAAAATTAAATGACAGCCCTTACCTCCTGGATACAGTCCATGCTAAGCACCCTCGTCCTAATGGTCGGGGGGGAGGCATAGCCACAATTTTTTGACAGAGTTAGGTGTTACAACTAAATCCATTACAAGGCTTTATTCTTTAAAATAAAGTAAACTAGATTCTTAATTGTGACTGATCCATCATTATGGAAGTCAAAAAAAAACCACACAATCCTTTTCAGCTTACTACACTTTAACCTTAACCACACCGCCCTCCTGGTCCCTATTCAGAATTTCTTCATTTGAATTTGCTAACTTTCTTTCCTGCTTTACTACTGTCAACACATAAAGGCCGCTTTATTTTTAGGTGATTTCAAATTCCAACTTCGACAATGAGGCAGGATCCACTTAAAAATTGCTTTGATCCATCTTAGAATCCATGGGTATCACTGCACCCTCCAGAATGTGATGGGGACCATCCCCCACCACTGTACTCATAACTTTAGATCTAATATTAAACATTTAGTATCAATATAGATAACCTTGATGTTTTCCCCCCCGCAAAGTGTGATTCGATTTCCGAATCACTATCTTTTAGTATTTGAGCTATCTCTAATAAATAAAAAATCCTTCTGGCCTCGTTATCACACCCAAGCGCACTATCACATCGCCTGCTCCCGCTGCGTTTATCTTTAAAAACCTAACCACACTAAACGAAGAATCAATCATCTTGAAAGTGTGTAAATGACCAATTACGAATGTGTGCTTTGCTCAAACCCTTGGACACGATTGCTCCTGCTAGGGTCCAAACGCATTAGAAGGTGAAAAAGGCTAGCACCATGGGTATAATGACCACAACCCTACCTTAAAGCCAAAGAAAACGGTAGCGAGAATGCAATTGGAGGACATAAAGTAAATTGGAGGAAACCGGGGGGTGCAGGGAAAGGAGACAGGGCCATAGACGAAAGAAGAAGGAGAAAGGGAAAGGGAAAAATAGGGAAGCAGCCTGGTAAGCGAATCATGAGGGAAGGGTAAACCACGGCTACCTTAAAGCAAAGAATATGGTAGCTCTTAGAATGCAATTGGAGACATAGTAAAATTGGAGGTGTTTAAGATTGTCCTGCCTTGAGGGACAAGCACGACAAAGTATAAGAAATCATTGGCCCCTTTACTAAAGCTAATGCCTTTGCCATACTTCTTTCTTCTCTAGCTTTCCAGTGCTTCCTTTTCTTCCCATCCATAGAAGAAAAATAAAATAATCCAAGATTTTTCTCTTTTTAAATACAGGGCTTTCCAACATTAACAAAACTCCTACTGAAAGTGATTCTCCCTTTCTGTGTTAATTTTCAACAGTCAATATTGATTCCATGACTTTTCTTTAATGATAAGATAAAAAAAACATTAGGCAATCAAACTCGATGCTCATCACATCACCCAAACTATTCAGCAAAATTCCAGATGCAGCACTAGTGAAGACCATCTGTTCAATTAGCTGTTAAATCAAGAATTAGAATCTTTTACCCAATTACTTAACCCCAAAATTACTAATACTGAACTATCCGCACTGATCAGCTCTCGTCTACGTCATCACATGTTTTATTAGGTAGGTCCAATTCCTACAAACGTTTTACTCAAACAGTAATACCTAATAGATTATAGAGCCAGTGTTAGTTATTTTTAAATTCATCTCTTACCTTTGGTTATGTACCAAAAAATCCTTTAAGGAAAAGTCTGCCGTTAATATCAAACCACTGATTAAAAGAGCAAATCTTGAACCCTTGGGGTGTGATATATCTAATCATAGACCAATTTCAAATCTACCTTTTCTGTCCAAAAAGAAGCCGTCTCTCAGCAGCTCTGCAGTTTACCTCCCAAGGAAATGATATTTATGAAACATTTCAGTCTGGTTTTTTCCAGAAGGCCCCATCATCGTACTGAAACAGCATTAATTAGGGTACTAAATGTGGTTGTTAATGTCCTCAGAATAAGGGATGTGTTTCTTTTTCTTTTTCTGTTCCCCCCCCCCTTCTGTTAGATTTTAAGTGCAGGCATTGACACTATAGATCATAAGTTTTTAAACTAAACAGACTAGAAAATACTGTAGGTTAAATTAAGGGATTAGCACTTTTCTTGGTTTTAAAATCCCTACTTAACACTGACCAGTTAAACCAGGTTTTTGTTCATATAAATAATCTCAGGTCTAAGCCCTCAAAATGTGAAGTATGGAGTGCCTCAGGGGTCAGTGCTTGGGCCCGCTTTTTATTCTCTCTGTACCATGCTGCCCGACTAGAGGCTCAGTTTTATTTCGTAAAACATGGCATTAGTTTCCACTCTGCTATGCAGATGATACAACAGTTGTCATATCAGATTCACAATCAGCAAACCTAAATACACGTACCATATCAGCCAAAGCCTAATGACAAAGACAGCCTTACAAATCAAAACAAAAATTGAGGAGCCTGCCTGTGTAAAGGAAAATAAAAGATTTGGATGTTATTTAAATTTCCTCTTACTTAACGCTCAGATAAAACTGAGGTTCCTACCTAGTGGGACCCCAAGGCTTGAAAGACAGGTGTTGGCTACATCTATCCTAAATCTAGATGCTTGGTCCAGTTTTGGCCCAAGTTCCGTCTATAAAATACTTATTAGGGTCACATTTTGATTCAGATTTCTTCTTTTGATGGCGCACAAATTAGCAGCATCACTTCCACTCTGCACTGAATTGCTGCTTTCTTTCCATTTCGAAGTGCTTTCTTTCAATTACGTAATATCACTAAAACTTAGAAATAATCCTAACCTCTCCTTTTAATGATGCAGTGAAACTTTTTTTTTCATGCATTTTATAACCTCAAGGTTGGATTACTCATAATCCTTACTTATTACTGGAATGCTCTAGGTAAATCTATAAAATAAAAACTTCAGTTGTTCATAATGCAGCTTGCCGCTCGCTAAGCTTAGTCTGGATGCCTCTGCCCGAGTGCTAACTCGAGCTAGCAAACTTGATCATATTTCACTCTCCGTTCGATCATCCAACACTACAACTGGGTTTACCAGTCAAATTCCCGCATTGATTAACAAAAATACTTTCTTATAACTATATAAAGCTCTACATGGCCTGGCCCACATTATCTGAGTGAAACCCTTAGAGTTTAACTTTTAAACAATCCAGATCCCATCCCTACTAACTCCTATCCCATTGTTCGTTTCACACCAGGGTACAGGAAGGACTTTTTAGTTCTAGAAATTAAAAAAGTCCACAAGCAGGTTGGGAAAGGCTTTCTCATTTCTCCCCCCCCCACCCCCCCCCCACCCCCCCCCCCCCCCCACCCCCACCCCCCCCCCCCCCCCCCCCCCCCCCCCCCCCCACCCCCCCCCCCCCCCCCCCCCCCCCCCCCCCCCCCCCCCCCCCCCCCCCCCCCCCCCCCCCCCCCCCCCCCCCCCCCCCCCCGCCCTTTTTGTTTGAGAAGACTACTCAGACAACACACACTCACCAACTCGCAACGTCTTCCCACTTACTTGTCCCACTCTCACTCACTCTCTCCAAAATTTTTAAGTCTTAGGCTAAAAAGACATACTTATTTACAGCACGCATGGCTTTTGACTAGAATTTAGACTAGGAAATGGCATGGGCTTGGGTTTCACTGGGGCCGGATCTGAAGTCAAGTTCTGGCCCTGCCCCCCTGCCTTGTCCCGTTAGCCCAGGAGTGTCAAGGTGGGCGGTTTGACTGATGTGGGCTTTAGGTTCTCATGAAATCTTTGACTCGTGAGCATCCTTGCCTTAGACTAAGGGCAGAGCTGGGGGTTCATAGTCCCAAAGAGTCCTTATGGTGATTCAGAGACGTGGTTGCTGCCGATGTGGTCAATGGGGTTGCCGATGTGTTCCCAATGTGAATCCCTCTTGGCTGTGGTTACCTACCAGTTCTAGCTATGCTGCTATAGCTAATGGCTAGCCTGCCGGGGTCTCTTCATGGCTTACACATGGCCCATCCAGTGATGGATTGTTAATAGACCACTGTCCCAGCCCCCCACACATGATGCTCATCTAACGCCCTACAGCTTCACTGCAAAGCGCTTTGTTCCGTCATCAGCTCCAGCCCCAATCATAAAAATACCAAATAACCACGGGCCCACTTAAATAATGCGATGTTGCATATTTTTCATTCCACATTTTAATTTGAACTATGACTTCCATGACTTTTGTTTCGTGTTCCCCTTAGATCATCATCTATACGCCGCCCAAGGAGGTTGGGTCCCCCCCTTTTCTTTTTGAGTCTTGGTCCTCCCCCAAGGTTTTTCTGCTATAACAGAAGTTTTTTCACTTGCCCAACTTGCCTTCAATTTTTGGGATTGGACGTAGTTACTAGGAGATAATCTAAATTTGTAAAGTTGCTTTGAGACAATGCTCCATTGTAAAAAAGCGCTATATAAATAGATATGACTTGACTTGACTGGGTCCGGATGGCCTGGTTCTGTGGTAGCACAAGCAGACCAGTGGTGCCTCTAGTGTGTCAACTACAACCTGCTGTAGTACATTCAGGCAGCTAGAGTCCCATTGGTGAATTAAATCAAATTGGCTGAGTGGTTAAGGACCACTAATAGGAAGAGTTAGAGTACAAACCTTGACTCTGCCAAAGTGACACTGTTGAGCCAGACCTTTAACCTTCAACTACTCACCTCAATTATGAGTCATTTTGGATAAGAGCTTGTCCTAAATGAGGGGTGTCCAAGTCCGGCCCTAGGGCCAAGTGTGGCCCACAGGCAGATTTTAATTGGCCCGTGGCATCGCTCTTAAGAATACATTATTAGTGGCCCGCCAGCAATTGAGGCCATCCACTTGAGGTCCATACTGACTGCTGCCAAACTCGACCTAACGCGTATGATACAGTTAAGGGCGCAACACAAACCCCTCACTTGCTTTTCTAGTAGGAGTTTCTTCTGGTAAGTTGTAGCATCTGGTTTGAACTTTAACACAAGGACTATTTGTAAAATTATTGAAAATGTATTTAATTGGTTATGTGAAATATAAGACTTGCTTATTATTGAGTACCGTAGGTCTTGTAATGCATACCAGCTGAGAAATTAAATACAATCTACACGATACATACTGATGCAAGACACTTGACATGTTTGAAAGATGCAGTATTATGCATAAATATTTTAAATAAAATGTTAATTAGCCTAAATAATCTGCAGCAAGTTGTGACATGTTTCACTCTTTTGAAATCCTGCTGCAGTTATTGTGCTAAAATGAAATTCAGTAATTTAAAAAAGTACTAATTGTTCTACAACATTGTAGTTTTTCATATTTTGAATACAATGTTTTCAATAATTTATGTATAATGGAAAGAGAGACTGGCCTTTAAGTAGTTTGATATGGTCCAATATAGCCCCCTTTGAAAAAAGTCTGGACACCCCGTGACAATGTTCAAAGTCATTTTACTTGACTTTGAAGTCAAATTGAGATTTTCTATAGTAAACTTGAAAATGCCTTATTCAGTGATCAACAGTATAAGGAGAACACAGAGATTTTGGAGTGTTTTGTTTGTTTGTAGGTTTTTTGAGAACTACACCATAACATTTGTAAAGAGCAAGGAGTATCCATGAATAATATGTTAATAAAACGTGAAACCATTTACTCCCCAATTACATTTAGAATATTTGTTAATCCCCATTCACTTGTAATAACCTCTTTGTTCAATCTTCAAACCTATGTAGGCATGGAAAACCATGTGAGTACCATCCAGCCAGTACACAGCAAGAGTGGCGCCTATCGATTCAAAACAAAACATAATTGATGTCCTCATATCCACACTCATCATTTACCCAAAACTAATTATGAAATCAATACATAAATGAAAGCAGCTTAACTTTGTAATGGATTTCAGAGTCCTAATTTTGGCTTCCGACTTGAATGAGGCATGCTGTATTGCTTGCAGTCAACCCCATACAGAAATGTGCAATACAACAACAAAACAGGAGTCCCATATAAAGAGAAAGGGCATCATATAATCTAATTATATTATTAACGCAAAACACATATGTATGTATGTAAACTATATATATATATATATATATGTGTGGTGTATATATATATAATATATTATAATATATTATATATCTATATATCATATATATTGTGTGTTTGTGTGTGTGTTCTCTCTCTCTCCTCCTCCTCTCTCTCTCTCCTCTTCTCTCTCTCTCTCTCCTCTCTTTCCCGCCCCCTCTAGTCTCCTGTGTGTGTACTCTCTGTGTGTGGTGTCGATCTCTCTCTCTCTCCCCCCCTCCCCTCTCCTCTCCCTCTGTGTTTGGTTCCTTCTATCTCTCTATCTTCGTCTCTCTCTCTCTCCTCTCTCTCTCTCTCTCTCTCATCGCTCTCTCTCTCTCCTCGCTCTCGCTCTCTCCTCTCTCTCTCCTCCCTCCCTCCCCCCCCCCCCCCCCCCCCCCATCTCCTCTCTCTTCACACACACACACACACACACACACACATACACATATATATATATATTTTAACCAAACACATATGTATGTTCCACTAATATATACTGCTCAAAAAAAATAAAAGGAACACTTAAACAACACAATATAACTCCAAGTGTTCCCTTTATTTTTTTGAGCAGTATATTTTAAACGTATCTATCGAGATATATATATATATATATATATATCCCACACAAGTTGACCATGTGGTGTGTGTTACTTATATAATTTGTTATGGGGGGAACTAAAGAGCAGACGAAAATGCAGGTTCTCACTAAAACGAACAAAGTTTATTACAAAAAAAAAATAACAAACAAGAAAGACAAAAACCAAGGCAGGTAAAGTAAACAACAAATCACAACAAAAACACAACAAGGGACAAAAAAAGCAACAACAATATAACGACCCAGAACACAAAGAGTAACACCCGAGGGCAGCCACTGGAGGCAGAGGGAAGTCACTGGAGGCTACGGAGAGCCAGTGAAGGCTATGGAGAGCCACAGAAAGGCTTAGGTACGCCACGGAAGCATGAGGGCTTTAGGAAGCCACAGGGAAGCATGAAGGCTAAAAGAAGCCACAAAAATAAATAAATAATAATACCAGCTTAGAGAAGCTAAACCGGTATAAATAAACAACAACAATAGAAAATAATAAAACAAGAAACAGGACAGGGAAGCTACGGGAAGCTAAACCAAGAAAAACAACAACAAAGAAACAAGGAGAAAAACAATCACAGGATAAAGAAGCTACAGAAAGCTAGACTGGGAAAAATAAACAACAAAATACAAATGAAAACACATACACAGAACCAAGAATTACTCACAGAGAAACAGAGCACAGCCACAGAGCCGTAACAGGGCCAGGACCGAGACGTAGAATACACAGAGTACATCCAACAGCCACATGAACAAAACAGGCAAATCCCCACAGTGACAAAAATAAGGCTATGCTCCCGCGCCAGCAGAAAAGTCCACGCAACTTAAATAGAGTCCTCAAGATGAACGTGAAATGCGCTACAGCTGCCTTGGATCCGGCGACGTCAAAATAAGAGTCCAAATGTCAAAAACAAAAATAACAGAAAACATGGGGCAGGGCACGGATCCTAACAGTACCCCCCCCTAAGGAGTCCATCCGCGGACTCACAAACCCCCCCCACAAAGGGGCGAGTGCGCAGATCCGAGGGTTTCCTCTCAAGGAGCAGGCGCCGAGCCCAGGCGGGCGGTGGGAGGGTCCGGACTGCTGAAACGGCGGGTCCCCCGAAAAAAAACCCCCACACCCAAGGGTCCCGGAGACCCAGAAGGCGGACACAGAGGCGGACGAAGGCAGAACCCCTCTTGAACACGGGGCCTCAGGCAGAACCCCTCCGGAACACGGGGCCTCTGGCATCTAAACTTGTAAAGTTGCTTTGAGACAATGCTCCATTGTAAAAAGCGTTATATAAATAAATCTGACTTGACTTGGCAGACCCCCCTCCGGAACACGGGGCCTCTGGCAGACCCCCTCCGGAACACGGGGCCTCTGGCAGACCCCCTCCGGAACACGGGGCCTCTGGCAACTTGACGGCCTTCAGAAGGATGTCTCTCGACTTGACGCTCCCCTCGACAACTTCTGAAGAATCGTCTGGAAGGTCTCAGGAGGCTTCATGGCTTCCGAGATGGCCTGGCTCTGCTTGACAATACAGCGAGCGGACGACCGCGGCGCAGGAATGGGGGCGGTGCAGGCACGGAACTGAAAGGCTCGTCAGACCCAGACTCAGGACAGAAGGGCTCGTCAACAGTGCTAAATGGTGCAAACGGCTCGGAAGCGAGGCTAACACGCGATTGAGAGGCGGCTAACGGCACATAAATCGAGCTACGCTGTGTAAATGACTTAGAAACAGGGCTGACTTGCTCGAACCCCAGGTTATCAGCAGCTAGCGGCCCATCTACCAAGCTAAGTGCCTCTAGAGGTTCGATGGCGGGGCAAGGTGGTGCAAACACGGTGGTTAGCGGCTCGACAATCGAACTAGGCACTGCTAGCAACTCGGAAGTGGGGCTAGGCGGTACAGATATGGCAGTTAGCGGCTCATCTACCGAATTAAGCACTTCAGAGGGTTCAGTAGCGGAGCTAAGCGGTGCAAGCAAGAAGGTTATTGGCTCAACAACCGAATGAAGCACTTCTGAAGGTGGCTCGGTAGCGGGGCTAAGCGGTGCAAACATGGCCGAAAGCGGCTCATCTGCCAAGCTAAAAGGCGTCAAAGGCTGGAGAACAGACTGAACTGGAGCGGGTAAGGTGGTTAGCGGCTCAACGACCAAGCTAGGAGTAGCGAACGACCCGGAAGTGGGGCTAAGTGGCGCAGACCACGCAGTTAGTGGCTCAACAACCAGGCTACGCGTTGCTATCGACTCGGAGGCAGGGCTAACGTGCCTATGAACAGGACAGTCAGGGTCGGGAGTGAAGCTAGCGGGCGCAGCGAACGTTGAGACGGAACTGCCTGATACCAGTGTCTCATTAATGGGACTAACGTATGCGGCAGACTGTGCCACAACCGCGACATCCTCAGCGGCAGGCAGGATGTCTCTCAGGACGTCCTCGCTGAGCGAAGCGGCTCGCAGAATGGCCCTGGTGAGAGAGGCGGCCCGCAAAGCCTCACCGGAGGACGAGGACATTCTCTGGAAGGTCTCCGGAGTGAACGTGACGCTCTGGATGGTCTCCGGAGTGAGCCCGCCCCGGACGGGTCTGGTCCTGGTGCAGGTCTGGATTCTCCGACGTCCCCCCAGCTGGGGACCGTGGAGACAGCTGATAAGCGGAGGGCGGCGGAGCAGGGCGAAGACCAAATTCCACCTCCAGTGCCCCCAGGAACTGTTCCAAGGTACCCTGCGTGAACTGTTGCCAGTGATCAAGGGTCCACTCCCGGGCTCTACCTCTAAGGTAGTCACAGCACGCAGCAGGTCCCCCTGGAAAAATGAAAAAAAAGACACAAACGCCCTACTCTGGTCCAGAAATTACCTGCACTGGCTGGGATCCCCTCTAAAAGGGTTCGGGTAGTGGGGCATAGGGCTGAGACCTGCCGTCTGCAGACCTGGCGGGAGCATTCTGTTATGGGGGGAACTAAGGAGCAGATGAAAATGCAGGTTCTCACTAAAACGAACAAAGTTTATTACAAAAAATAATAACAAACAAGATACACAAAAACCAAGGCAGGTAAAGTAAACAACAAACCACAACAAAAACACAACCGACAAAAAATAACAAGGGACAAAAAAGCAACAACAACATAACGACCCAGAACACAAAGAGTAACACCCGAGGGCAGCCACGGGAGGCAGAGGGAAGCCACTGAAGGCTACAAGAAGCCACAGGGAAGCCACTGAAGGCTACAAGAAGCCACAGGGAAGCCACTGAAGGCTACAAGAAGCCACAGGGAAGCATGAAGGCTTTAAGAAGCCACAAACATAAATAAATAATAATACCAGCTTAGAAAAGCTAAACCAGTACAAATAAACAACAACAATAGAAAATAATAAAACAAGAAACAGGACAGGGAAGCTACGGGAAGCTAAACCAAGAAAAACAACAACAAAGAAACAAGGAGAAAAACAATCACAGGATAAAGAAGCTACAGAAAGCTAGACCGGGAAAAATACACAACAAAATACAAATGAAAACACATACAGAGAAACAGAGCACAGCCACAGGGCCAGGACCGAGACGTAGAATACACAGAGTACATCCAACAGCCACATGAACAAAACAGACAAATCCCCACAGTGACAAAAACAAGGCAATGCTCCCACACCAGCAGAAAAGTCCACGCAAATTAAATAGAGTCCTCAAGATGAACGTGAAATGCGCTACAGCTGCCGGCGCGGCCATCTTGGATCCGGCGACGTCAAAATAAGAGTCCAAACGTCAAAAACAAAAATAACACAAAACACGGGGCAGGGCACGGATCCTAACAGTATTTGCTTCTGACCTTGTAACAAGTGTCTCATCTGCTGACTGTACCTCTTGAGTGGTAGTATCCATTTTGGAGCTTATATATGTTCAGTCTAGCACAACTGGAAATGACCTTGACACTCCTTCACTTGTTCACGAAGGAATCTGCTGCGTAGAACCCGCTGTTGATATGTTTTTTCACTATTCTGGCACCCGAGTGCGTAGCGAGGCACACGTCACCAGATAGCTAAACACTCTTAGCAAACTTGAATAGAGTAACACAAGGAAACCTCAGTGAAGAAGGAACACCAAGTTAAGTCTTCTTGCATGTCCGTTTAGTGAAGACCCAGTGTTTCAATACAGTATGTTGCTGTAGTAGTAGTGTGAAACTGAAATAGTGTACAAAAAATAACTTTGGTTACTATTAAATATAAGCAGAAATAATATCCACAGACCTAGATGAACTGATCTACTTAAAAACAAAGATTCTCCAAGGTTAACACAAGCAGATGGAACTAGATGAACAAGAGGACTTCCTCCATGCAGTTCTCTAGCTTGTTTTAAGAATAAATGGCTGCCATAAACATGTGACCAACAACCATGTGATTTACAACCAATTAGAAAAATGGTAATATAATAACGAGGATTATAGAAGTGGCCTGTAGGGGGTACCGTAATTACAAAAACAAACTGAAAGCAAGTAACATAACAATGATCCTATACAGATAATGCATGTATGATAGTATATGACACAAAGAGAGATAGCACATGCAGTATGTGCTTGCTATATACACTCACCGGCCACTTCATTAGGTACACCTTGATAGTACCGAGTTGGATCAACATTTGTCTTTCAAACCAGCTTAAAATGATTTGAGCTTTGTGACATGGTGTGTAGAAGATGGTACACTGTGGTCATGAAGGGATGGACATGGTCAGCAACAATACTTAGATAGGCAGTGGCATTTTACATTATGTTCAGTTGATATTAAGGGGCCCAAAGTGTACCAAGAAAATATCCCCCATACTGTTACACCTCCAACACCAGCCTAAATTGCTGAAACAAGGCAGGATGGCGCCATGCTTTCATGTTGTTTATGTCAAATTCCGACCATGCCACCCAAATATCACAGCAGAAATCAAGACTCCTCAGACTAGGCAACATTTTTCCAATCTTCTATAGTCCA